>MU404109.1:0-292961 GCA_022695795.1 Biscogniauxia marginata | reverse complement strand
AATTAAAAATTTTTTTTTTGTTGGTTTTCCGTTCAACATTTATTAAACCCAAACCGGTTTTTTTAAAACTTTAAGCCATTACAAATTTAACCCCACCCCCCCCCCCCCCCCCCCCCTCCGCTCTGGGGGCTGACTCCCAGATCCCCAACCCTCGCTTCGCTCAAATTAGGGTGACATATTTTATACTCACGTCAAATACAGTATTGTATTTTACCACTTCATTCGGAATTCTTAAAGTTACATAGTAAAAGTATCGGGGAAGAAACCTTGGATCCCCCCTTTTCGCTTCCGACGGGCTACTTATTATAACTGTGGCTTGGTTTTAGATATGCTATAGACTATCTTAGGTAATCAAGCTAGTCTCAACACTTTTGTAGCTAATCCGATGAGGCGAAAAATCTTGACGGTCGGGTTAAGGTTTAAGTAAGATCTATACTCCTCCCAGCAAAAGAGTGGATATTTTGAACTTCCATAGCACAAATTCCCGCTCTGCCGACAAGCCGGCTCTAACCCTTTCTTACGTAATTACTTTCAATTCAGGCTTAGTAACAACGCTATGATGTATATAATAAATAAAAAGGTAAGGGGGACCAAGCGTGTGCAAGGTTGATTCTACGCGGCTTCAACGGGACCGCTTGGTCCAAGTTACTAGCGCATCGATGTACGGCAACTAACAATTTGTCAGCAGCTACATAACATGTATAATCCGCCTCACAAACCCCTGAACACCACTCAGAAAAGACATTAGCCGGGGTCTCCGCGGGTTTCTCACGTATACTGAGGATTGAGCGAAAATATCACTTGTAGGTTCAACATTCATACTCGGGCTTTTTATTCAGCTACTAAGAGAGACGCGACAGGGGGCACGGAAGCCGGGATGGAGACAAGTTCGAGGCGTAAAGTAGGCTTCCATTAACACGTGTCCTGAGTTCGTCAGCTAACTCCCTGGTAGGCCTGTGACCTCTGCTTCATAAAGAAGATTCGCTGCGATGGTCTGAAGCCGACGTGCTCAAACTGTCGGCTGTACAAGGCCCCATGCAACACCACTACGGTGCGGCGCAGGGCCGGTACGGCCTCTCATAAAGCATCAGCCGCGGCTTCGTTCGAAGACGCTCAAGAGTGAGTATCCCTAAAAAGAAGATACCGCGATATAGCAGAGGTTCTTATTGTTATCGCCTAGTCATAAGAGAGCCGACAGCGTCGAGGTGCGCCTTGCGCGGATCGAGGCTAAATTAGACAGCCTGAGGGACTCTACCCAATCCCAGGGAACCACCCCCAGCCAGCTCTTTCAGAGCGACCAGGCAGCGCTCAGAAACGAAGCTGCCGTCTCATTGGATGAAACACTATCACAGTTGGGCACCCCTCCGTCATGGGCCTATCCGGGACGCAATTACGACGAGCTCGGCGTGCCGCCGCTGACCGAGGTGCTCCCGGTCGTCGAGAGTTACTTCCGGGACTACAACCCGGCGGTTCCCCTATTTCACCAGCCCTCGTTCATGCGGATGCTGAACGATTACTACTCCCAGTCTGGAGAGAAGCCGAGGGTCGTCGGTGCCGCTATCAACATCGTGCTAGCCTTCGGTTACCGCATGAATACTAGCGACACGTCGTCTATGTTTACTTACGAAAGGGTGAAAAAGTGCATCGACAATGCTCAAATGGCACTCAGTGAGCTGATGGTCAGAAACGAGGACACGCTGGGGATACAAGTCATATTGGGCCTAGTGCGTACGTCGGCCTCGAGTTATTGCTTAACCATTTTAAATTTCCTCTCCGAGATAAATTCGATGAAGTGAAGCCTAGTGAAATTCATTTTTGTTTACTTGGGCTACCGTTTGTAGTCGTCGCTAACCCTTCGTCGTACAGTTCTCTTCCAGGCAGATCCAGACCAGCAGCCGTCCGCGGTGCTGATCAGCACCGCCGTAAGGCTAGCCCATAGGTTACATCTCCATTCAAAGACGGCCTTGTCCACGTTTCCACCGGATGAAGCACGACACAGGCGTGATATCTTCTGGATATGTTATTTTCTCGACAAAGTGGGCAATGAAATCACTCGCCTGTATGGCCAGGTTTGGCTGACACGTTCTAGGACATAAGCCTTCGTACTCAGATGCCTTCGCTGCAGATGAACAGTGACGTGGACATAGATCTTCCGGGATCAGACCCAGGCGAAAGTGATAATTATTTTCAGAGTATAGACGGACTCTCCAACCTCCACTACTTGCGTACTAGGGTTAAACTTGCCAATATCCAAGGACGTATATACGATTCATTATTTAGCAACCGGTCGAAAAAGCAATCGATGGATTCTCGCCAGAGGAGTGTCGTATATCTCGACCGACTCCTCGACCAGTGGCGGATGGCGATTCCAGCATCGCTCCAGCTAGAATGCGTGACAAAAAGCTTAAAACGGGAACCGCTGGTTCACATGACCTCGCTCTATCAAACGTATATGGTTTGCCTCGCGCTGACTCATGGCCTGTGTTCTCTGGATGCGCCATGGCTGAAGTCCCTAGGCAAGCTTGCGGCTCTGTCACTTGAAAACTTCGACAATCAGACGAACACCAGCATGAGAGAACAGCTTCCACCGCTACCGTACGCCTGGGATAAGTGCGTCGTTGCGGGTCGGGGATGTCTTAAGATTCTCTCTAACGAGGCTAACCTCGGTGGCTGTCATGTGTGGTAAGCATGTGCTGTGCTAACAACCCCCTTGCACTCCCTGAAATAGCTAGCATCCATGGCTAATTTATCCCGCCACCCACCTAGGCTCAATGTCTGTACATACTTCTGTTCATTCGTCTTCCTCTTAGCAAATATATCGTATTCGCCGTCACACGAGCTCGTGGAATACGACCGGGACCTCGTGAGGACTTCTATGCCGCAGATGGAGAGGCTTCTTGCTAGGCACAGCGCTGGGCACTATAGGACTCTGCTCATGGTGCTTTCGGGCCTGGAGAACGCGGCGAACACAGCTACCCAGGGGATGCAGAAGTCCAATAATCCTGCCATGTGGTGGGCTACTCAAGTACAGTCTCCACCGCCTTCACAGTACGATTCTGGTCTGCAGGAGCAGCAGGCAGTATTCGATACCGTGTTTCACAGTGATTCGGTGCGTAATTTGATCTGACTAGAAGCTGTCATGCAGATGTTGAACCGAAAACTGATGCTGATCAAAAAATGACTTTTAGCATCCCCAGTCCCAGGACTTCGTTGACGATTCTACGTGGTCCGAAGCCCCTGAAACCTCGGCGGTTAACACGTCCCATTTACACTTTAAGGGATTTGACTTTTCTACAGACCGTTGATATCACCCACTTGATGAGTAGTCTTATTAAGGTGGATAGGTTAACTGCTCATTCCCCCGGGCGCGGAAAGGACCATACCAAGGGGATGATGTCCTCTTTTCTTTTGTGGTGTGACCGTGGAGGAACTGAACCAGCACGTTGCGTACGCAATACTGGTATTAACGGGCCTGATATCCACAACAATCTGTATGATTGAATGTATGACTATATCCCCACCTAAGATTCTCCTCTGAGACTCGGAGGCTTTAGGGCACTACTATGAAGAGGGGGCTGTGTTAGTCATGCGCGTGCTTGAGCGCATATATCCGCGTCTCCCTTTGAGTACGTGCATATCTCTAGGTACCTAGGTAGCTGTGTATAGGCACAGGAAGCTATATAGTAGACCTTGGTTCGATAGCTATGAAGCTCAACACTGCACGTTAAGTTGATCTTTATGTATTACTAATGTATCCTCGAAGTGGGAGAGCTATTTGGAGTCGCTTACATATCATGAACATTCAACCCATTCAACCAATGATGGCATCTGAACAGACCACTTACACGGTCGGATAGGGCACCAGGGATCTCTTCCAGTCGGGGAGGGCAGATCAGCCAACGGTACCCGCTGAAATAACTTGACATAACTTGCCTAGCACAGCTTAGCAAAGCCTAGACCCGCGTTTTAGGGCCCCGCTAAGCCACCCAAGGTAGTGTGGAGTTGCCAGCAGCCGATCGATCGTGTCACCGAACACAAACAGCCAACCTGCTCTCGACCACTCAGGAGCTTCGGATTACAGTTAGATGATGTATTACGCCATGAAGACGAATGCCCCTCTCGCTGCTGGCGAGTACATGCCTACCTAAGGTATGCCTACCTAAGGTACACCTACCTCCTACATCCAAGTACCGAAGCAACACATACGGATCTCCCTATACGTGAAGGTAGATGGTAAGGCCATGCGACGCAATCTACGGTAACAAGTACATTACATGTATACATCACGCCATCAACTCACACATACGACAAACATGTACCTAAGGTAGTTACTATCAACCTCCTACGTAACCACTTCCCTATCTCACCTATATGCGATTCTTGGCTATTGGTCTGACTGCCGGTGGTGTGTTGACCTCCTCGTTCCCCTCACTTCTCGTTTAGAAGTTCCAGAATCTCACCCACTCCCAACTATCTTCCCATCCTAGTCGTATTTCATGAATGTAGCAAGGACCTTCTACTCGCAACCTACTGCAGCTTGTGTCCTCTTGAGGTCCATACCAAAAACCAGGACAACGTACTTCAGACAATTCAGCGTGTCCCCCACCAAAGCTATGCCCGAGTACAAGATCAAAGGCGTCGCTTCGCTATCGCTGCAACCCGGTGACAAGCAAGAGGTCGAGGTTGACGGCATCGATGGTGCCAAGGTACTTCTCCTGAACGCTGGAGGCAAGATCCAAGCTACAGGGCCGAAATGTACCCATTACGGAGCACCTCTCGTCAATGGCGTCTTGACTAAGAGTGGGCGGTTGACTTGCCCGTGGCACGGGGGTAAGAGATATCATCCTTTGTCCAGCTATTGTCCGCTCCGATCCGCGATTATCAACTAACCCCCTTTTTCACTCGGAACAGCGTGCTTCAACGGCAAGACTGGCGATATCGAGAATGCCCCGGCACTAGACTCCCTCACGGTGTTCAAGGTTGTCGAGAAGGACGGTGCTGTCTACGTACAAGGTGACGAGGCGGCGATCAAAGCTGGTCGACGAAAACCCAATTTCAAGTGCAGTGCCAATACGGCAGCCGGTGCCGAAAAGCTCATTGTTGTTGGCGGTGGTAGCGGCGCGATCGGTACGGTCGAAGGTCTGAGGGAAAATGGTTTCACAGGGCCCATTACTATCATCTCGAACGAAGGCTACCTACCCATCGACCGACCCAAGCTATCGAAGGCCCTGCTGACTGATCCCGCTAAGGCCCAGTGGAGAGATGCTGACTGGTTCAAGACCGGGTCAGTCGAGGTGGTACACGACGAGGTAGTAGATGTCGACCTCAACAATAAGACGGTTACCACAAAGAGCAAGGCAAAATATCAATACACAAAGCTCGTCCTAGCTACCGGCGGTTCGCCTCGGAATCTTCCCCTGCAGGGGTTCAAGGTTCTAGAGAACATCTTCGTGCTGAGGAATATCCACCACACCAAAAAGATCGTCGACGCCATAGGGGAGAAAGGAAAGAAGATCGTCGTCGTCGGGAGTAGCTTCATCGGCTTAGAGATCGCCAACGCCATATCTGCGGATAACGATGTCACTGTCGTCGGACAGGAGTCTGTCCCCTTGGAGAGGGTTCTTGGCAAAGAAGTTGGTGCTGGCTTACAAAAGGCTTTGGAGGGCAAAGGTATCAAGTTTCAGCTATCGGCGAGCTTGGACAAGGCTGAACCTTCGGCGTCGAACCCCTCTCAGGTTGGCGCGGTGCTCCTGAAGGACGGAACTAGTCTCGAGGCCGACTTGGTCATTCTGGGTGTAGGTGTAGCACCTGCGACGGAATACCTGAAAGACAATAAAGTGATCCGACTCGAGCAGGACGGGTCGCTGAAGACGGATGAAAATCTACTCGTCACTGGTGTGAAGGATGTCTATGCCATTGGGGATATCGCAACTTTTCCGTACCACGGACCAGGTGGCGAGGGCAAGTATACGCGAATCGAGCACTGGAACGTGGCGCAAAACCAAGGCCGGATAGTGGCGAAACACATCGTCAACCCGGCGCTAAAGGCCGAGTTCTTTACCCCTATCTTCTGGTCAGCGCTGACCGGGCAGCTACGGTACTGTGGAAACAGCGCGAACGGCTGGGATGATCTGGTACTGAAAGGCGACCCCGCGGAAGGCAAGTTCATTGGCTATTACTGCAAGGGTGACATAGTTGTAGCGGTGGTTAGCATGGGAGCAGATCCGGTCGTGATGAAGGCGGCCGAGCTGATTAAATTGGGCGCCTTGCCGTCGAAAGCAGAGCTGAAGGGTGGTCTGGACCTCCTACAAGTCCCCTTTCCGGGTTGACTAGTGTAGGAGGAGGAGAAAAGCAAGCAGGGACGCCTTGGTGGCTACATGATTTGTATACTGCTTATACAGCTCCGAATGATAATGATGCGCAAGAGTGAGCTATAACATCGTTTTTGTCTAGGTCTCCGTGGGTGTGTTCGTACCCAGTGTGGACTTTGCCTGTTTCTATGTTGAAGGTTGTGCTTCGATCGAGTCTGATGCAATTCATCCTGCCAAGAGATCAACCTACCTATATTCATTTGTCGATATCGACGATAGGCTATAACGCTTTTCCTTTTTTTTTTTCTTCTTCCCCCCCCTTTCCCACGTCCACATTATCCGATGCGTAGGCACGATAGCAAGTGCATTATATCATATTTAATCTCAATTTCGGGGACTAGACACGGTATTGACCTCCGACCGGACTTTATGAATTTATGTCGTTATGTAGGTAGCTGAACATAATTAGCATGGGTCGCATCAGGGAGATTCCGAGCAGGTAATATTTGGAGGACATATAAGAGGGTTCATGTAATGTACACTAGATTGGCATGTATGCAGGATGGATCACATGCAGACGGATTGGTTGGTGGTCGTGACGGCAGACCAGACCGCCCTAATACCCCAAATATTCGGTACCCTGTCATATAGGGCGGTATGCTGTCGTATATTAGGCTGTCGTCATGCTGCAGCTAGCGTCCCTCTACCCCACCTGCCAGTTAGTCAAGAGGAGCGCGAACAGCTGTTTCCCGCCAAGGAAACACGACGGCCTAGCTAGTGCCCAGGTAGGTTTAGCAGTTGACTTGTTCGGCTGACTACTCTTGTCTCTGTACGGTCAGGCACGACCTCAATTGTGTGCATTGCAAGTGGGAACCAATCAACCAGCCTCCTCCCTCTTTCCCTACAAGACTCACAATTATTTGTCTGTCTACCGAAGGCGACTCCATGTTTCCAGACGTATCATCGTTCGTCTTTCTTTTCCCTCACCTAGAGACATGGTGGATGCCCGTCTTTTATGTAGAGAGAGAGTACCATCGCCGTCTACCACAACAATGATCATCGATAGTAATATCAAATATTCCGATCTCTAAATGATCTCCACCTCATCTCTACGACTCCACCGCCCGACCATCGACACGGGGACCCTGAACATCACCACACCCTTTTAAATATTCTCTTATCGACTTTCATTCGATTGTCTGGGGCGAACAAGGAGAAAGAAGGAATGTCGAACCCTCATTGAGGCGTCTCGACTTTCAACACCCCCTAATCACCCACGATCCTTCTGGGCCAGGTCGCGAAAGCGCCCCGATCACCCCTTGACTCAGCTGCTTGTTTCTTTTCCTTGTAGCCCTTCCGCCCTTTCGCGCATATTCCAGCATGCTGATCACCCGCCCGATTGTGCCGAACCGAACAATAACCACTCCTCTCCGTCCTCACCCCTACCATGGCTGACCCGCAGCCTCCTATCACTGCAGCCCCCGACCACGACGACGCCATGCCGCCTCAGCCTACGACATCCCACGAAACACCCCCTATGAAGTGCTGTTGCGGCTCCCTTGAATGTGTCTTCCTAAAACATAACCAATCGGTCCTCGATAATGTCGAGAAGGATGTCCATACGGCCGCTCGCATGGGTCAGGTGCGTATAGCAAATACTACACTCTCCTTAGTTAGCATATCACCACTTCAATGCAATCAGTCGAGGTTTAAAAGGCCTAGCCGTGCCGTCACCACAAGTGTAGCCCTTTGGCTCTTTTCAATCGCGTCTCTACATGAGCTTAGTGCTGTTTGCTATCCCCACTGCATCCGCCGTCGCGGGAAAAAGTAATATAGCGTGGAATGCGCATGTGTCTTGGACTGTTTTTCGCTAGTCACCCGTGTACATTCCTGAGCGTCGACGACTTCTTCTGTATCATGGGGGTCTCTAATTCTCTGACTTTCGCCTTACAGGCCCTCCTCGCCCGTCATGAAGCTTACATGGCTGACGCCGAACGTGACCGCTACGAGCTGACCGCGCGGATCGAGCAGCTGGAGATGGACAATAAGGAGCTGGAGGCCAGAAACGCGAGGACAATTGAAGAGAACAGGGACCTACTAGATCAGCTCGAGCTTCTCAATTCGACCGTCAACGACTCCGAAGGTCGCATCAAGTCTCTCGAAGCCACACTACTTTCCTCCCAACAGACGGTCCGACGGTTGGAGGGGGAGACAGCGCGGGCGGAGGCGCTAGAGCGGCAGCTCATATCCTTGGAGCAAGAGCAGGCTGAGTTGCAAAGCAGTCTGATCTTATCCCAGGAAGAGGCACGTTCTGCAATGTTCCGGTGGAAACGAGCCGAGAGGGGAATCAACGACTTGCAAGAACAGCTAGAGCGTATGGAGAAGGAAGCAAAAGAGGAGCGGGACCACCATGTCGAGATGATAAACCGCATAGAGAGACAGCGCGAGATGGAGAAGGAGTTGAACACGGCCGCTGGACGACTGAAGGGCGCGGCAGCTGCCAAATCTCTTAATCATGGGAATGGAAGAACCAGCGTCGTCGGGCACTTTGTCCGTGACCTACTTCAAGACAATGCCAATCTCCAACATGGCATCGCTGAGCTACGGGAGATGCTCATGAACTCCAACGACGAGATACAAGCGCTACGGGACCAGTTGGTGTACCATCAGCCGTTAGGAGACGGGGAGATCAATACTACGCAGACACTTAGGTCAGAGCTCGAACCAAAGGATCCTCCCAGTGACCAGCAACAGTCCTCCAGGGTTTCTCAGGAGCTCCATATCCACCACCATTATCACGTGTCCACCCCGAAGCAGGAGCCCAAGAAGCCACGGAAGAAGCGTCTGGGTATTACTCCAAACGGCGGTTTCGTGCCACTTGGGACTTCATTACCGAACGCGTCGCCTACCAGCTTAGTACGGCATCAGTCAACACAACACTCCAAGAGGGACTCCCAACGTTCGAACCGGTGGTCTGGATCTATATACTCAGAGCAAACATCCGAATTCGCCCCTTCGTCGGTCCCGAGTTCACCGCAATCGCACCGAAGGAATTCTTTATTTGATCATACGATAGATACCTCTTTCCCTACATCGCCTGCTACGACTGTGGATCCAATGTCGCCGGGCTGGCCTTGTAGTCATCGAAGACAGCAGTCGAACATGTCTACTAGAAGTTTCCAAATACCGTCTAATTTAGCACTCCCCCCGGCTGTGCCACCCCAGGCTCATGCAATAATTGAAGAATCCGACGATACAGAAGATACTCCCGACGTGTCGGGGATTGATAGTTCTGCAGAAGACGAGGAGTTACCTGGAGATTTTAGTGTTGTCCAAGAGGACACAGAAGCCGTGCTTGAAGATGTCGAACCAGCTGGACTACCGGCGTATCGGATACGGAGAACGATATCCCACGAATCTATCATGTCCCTATCCGGAGGCCTTGACATCCACACCCTCAAATCCAGACCTAGCCAGCTTACTATAGGGCACATCAGTTCCGCCACCTCCGTGACTGGGAGCAGCACTGTCACCGCAAGGCCAATGTTGTCGCGAGACAGCGGAAGACGTAGTAGTGCCCTGCTTCGCGATAATTTTGAGATCTACACACAAGCGGGTAGCCAGCGGACTATTTCGAACGCAAACGAGCGTTCGGAGCCATCCAAATTCGGGAAATGGGTCGTGAGTTGGCGGCCGTGGGGCGGGGGTAATGGCGGTGCAAAAGGAGGCGAAGGCGGTAACGACGGCAAACCCTCTTCGAGGAACGATAAGGAGAAAGAAGCCCAGAAGATCCGAGCTCGCCCACCGGGAGTCAACCAGCCAGGCATTATACCAGGTTTCCCGGAGTTAATAGCTGCGGCACGAAGTCGAGGCGCTCCCCACAACACTAGTCCTGGGGTTATAGATGGGGACGCATTGAGGGACGGCCTGGCCGAATAAAATGTGTCCCTCAGTTGGATTCTATGTCATCGGCTAATCGGACTTGTCGACTAGAAATGAACTTAACCTCGACCGAAATGACTGACTCGATAACCACATAATTGTACCATCATCACACATATACATATTTACCAGGCGTTACATTTTTATGACCAAGGGGAATGGACATAACCATCGTTTTTTTTCTACCTGCTTTCTGAATTATCTGTACAACAACCTACCAGTCAAGATTTGAAAGAGTTCTGGCGCAAATCATACTTTTCTTTAGCATTTTCTGGATCGGCGTTTTATTCGAGGTTTCGAACTGGGGTAATCTAGATTACGGAGCTATCTAGACATTTGGGGAAAGGGGAGACTTTACTTATTCGTACCTACATACTTAGTGAACATACTTTTTACATACACCACGCACTGCTACAGAAGCCTTTTTTTTTTTTTTTCGTCATTCTTATTTCTTCTCTAGGCCGGAAGGAGGTTCGGGATATCGCCAACAATTGCAGCAGCAGATACAGCACTTATATTCATTTTACATTGGATGAAGGAGGGGAAATCGTGCAGGAGATTAGAGATTAGAGGGGAGGGGAATAGAAGGGGAAGGCTAAAGATGGAAAGAGAGAAAATAAACAAGCTAAAGTAAACTAAACTAAATATACCCAAACTACGCATGGCTCTTCCTATATTTTCTTTGTCCTTGCCGTCGATATAATTAGTTCTGCAGTCACGGACTGATTAGAAGATTCAAATTTGAATGAAATCTGATTTCTGCTGTCCCCCTCACATGTCTCTGTGGTTTTTCCTGAACGGCAAGAAGACCCTTGTAGTTTACGGATAAACCATGTACTTGATCCTTAATGTAAGAGATATCTAACCTAGAGGGTTAAGAAAAGGAGGGGGTTGAGAAAGCGTAAGACGCACTTTTGCTAACTTTTCCTGAGCTGGGCTGGGCTGGGGCTCTGGACTGGGGGTAGTTACCTCCTAAGGTTAGTTTTAAGGTGAATCGAGTTTTGCTAATACAAAATGCCTACGATGACGACCACGTTGCGGCATACTAAACACCTTCTGTTGTGCTAGAGATTTCTCATCTCCGATCTTCGTCGGGAAGATAAAAGGACATTAAAGCCGGGCAGGGGGAGTGTGAGATAAACGGGTTTCTTGTATAATTACACGCTTGGGATGAAAGTAAAAGAAAGGAAAATGAAAAACGGCCCTTGAGGCAGAGAAGAAATAAAGAAAAGAAAAGGGGGAGGGTGGTTAATACAAGCCAGTATATATATATATATATAGATACCTAGATATGTTTATATTTAAAGTAATATATTCATTTAGGTAGGTATATATCTAACTTTAATAAGTTTAAATAGGCTTTCAATGATAACTAACTAAACACCTACTTACCTACTCTCCTTATTTTAATACTTACATACGACCCTAGATATGCTGTCTTAAAAGACCGGGCTAGGGACCACCACCGTAAACTCCGTGCCAAAAAAAAAGAAAAAGGAAATCAAAACCGAAAAACCAAGATTCCAGGCGAGAGAACGACGCGATAGAGGCACTGGAAAAGGGGGGAGGGCTGCTTGCTAGCCAAGTATAAAACAGACAGGCAATTCAAGGTAGCACATGGGTCAAATTTCAAAAGAACAAGTCAAGAAAACAAAAAGGCAGCACATTTTTCAAAGCCACATAAGACACACAAAGCAAAGCCCGTATGGAAGGGCATGATTCGATTCCTTCCCCTTCCTCCCCCTCCCCCTCCCGCAACAATTTTTTAAACCCTCTGAATTGCGGCCGTCAATGATTGATTACTACTACGGAAAAAAGAGAAAGAAAGAAAAAGGACATGAATTGGAAATGAATGCTGCGGTGTCAAGCAAAACACAGCCAAAAAAAAACGCCGGACAATGATGTAAATGCAAATCACAGAACATAGTTTCAAGGGGAAACAGGCCGAGGACCTAGGAATGATAAAGAATGACGAGACAAGGTAGTCTTGATATTACAGCATGTCGTAGTTTCCGCTCCGCAATGGACCCAGGCCGCGTAGAAAACTGGAATAAGCATTCAAAAAGTTCGCGGATCACTATGAAGAGTACACGGGTAAGGGAGACACAGTGATCGATCAGTCACTACATTCTTATGTTAGTATCATATGTCCGGACCCTTTACAAGCTTTCGACAAAACTTTGGGGGAAAAAAACTTACTAGATTTCCTTTGGCGCCAGCAGGTCCGCCTGGTAAAGCCAATGGTTGTCTTTCTCCTCAGCCTCGAGCCAGTCGTACGGGAATGATACGAGATGGCCCTGGATCATGCCGCACAGCTCTTCCGCATCGTCACGGCTGAGCAGCTCGAATGGGTAGATGGAACCGCGTCGGCTGCCCTTAGTAGTAGCCCGACGGCGACGCTTGGTGGAGCTGTGGTTGTAGGGGTTGCTAGTGCTGTTTGTTTCGGGTGCCGGCTTCTCAGAAGATGAGAAGGTTGCCCTACGATCCTCCTTCTTTTCATTCTGGGCATCGAGGTAGGCACTGTCTTTTTCGCCCTCGTATGCCGGGAAAGGAATGTCTCCTGCAGGTCGGTCGGGGGAAGGTGGGTCGACGGAGCCAGATTTCGGCGGGCTGCTCGAGTCGGGTCTGGGTGTCTTTTCATTCAATGCATCTGCATTCCCATTGGAGACCACAACCTTAGGCTTGCCATCAGACTGAGCGCTACTAGGCTTCTCGCTAACACTGGGTGCGTTCTGTGTGGGGTTGACTTGGGACTTAACCTCTGCGTCCTCGTTCTTCGGTCCAGCCATACTGTCAAGAAACTTGCGGGCGTACTCGTCGAATTCACTGTAGTCCTTCCATGTCGATACTTCGCTATCGGGCATGCACCGGAAAACTCTTCGGTACAACTTAGTATTGTTATCCGCAACTCTTGTCCATACGTCGTCCCAGAACGCAGGGCTGACCGGGTCGCGCATGCAGTCCTGGTCGATTTGCGCTGGTATTATATCATGGAGCAAAGGGTTTGTAATCTCATTCGTGGGCCGCCCAGAATCATCAAAACGGAGGGGAGGTCCGCCTATATCTGTGTCGTCAAGTATAGGTAGCGATGAGTGTTGTGCGCTCTGTGGTATTTGGGCCTTAGTTGGAGAGTTGGACGGCGGGAGCTTGTCATTGCCTTGCTCTAGTGAGCCTTTTGATGAAGCTCCTTTATGTGATCCATTGGATTTGCTATTCCCCCGTTGCCGGGTAGATTGGTGAAGAAGCACCTCATGTCCGTTTATCACGGTGGTATCGTTTCCACGATCAAGCCCCTTCGCCTGTGCTTCTTTCCAGTGGTCGGGACCATATCCCTCGACATCTCGATCATGCTTGGAATTACCAAGCACTCGAGAATCGCGATCTAACGACCTTTGTTCTGAAGGCTTCGAAGAACTGGAAGAGGAAGAGGAAGCGAAGCCGGGCTCTTCTTCCGCCTCAGCATCGTGGTTAAAACTTCTTCCAGTAGGAATCGCCGGCCTGCTGAGCCGTTTAGAGCTCTCAGCAACAGGAGGTTCGTATTCATCGTACATCTGGCCCATTTCGGCTTCGAATTGTGCCTCTGCATTGAATTCAACTTCTCTTTCTTGCTCGGTGATCTCGTCTACATCCAAACCAAGATGTTCTCTCATGAGCCGCATCCGCAGAGTATGAGCAAACTTGCCTACTTGGTAGGCTCGGCCGGCCATCGTAGACCATATCATATTGGTATCTCGGACAACGGCGGCAACTTCGGAGTCCCGATTACCTAACATAGAGCGCTCATTGATGTTTGCGGAACCGATCAAGGCAACACGGTCGTCCACGATGATAGTCTTCGCATGAATATACAGCTGCTCCGTCATGATCTGCTTGTGCCTGCCAATGCGACCCCAGTTTCGAAGACTGAAGAATGAAATGTAGTTCTCTGGCACAATCCCGACTGCTTCTAAGCGGCCGAAGATCGAATGGGGCCCTCTACAGATACTGCGGTACTGGAACTGCATGATTAGGCGCACACTGCTTCCTTCAGCCTGGTCCACCGTATTCTGGAAGCCGGGCACGAGAGGGATTAGAATACAACATCGCCACTCTTCATCGTTCTCGTGAGCTCGGATGATGCGCTCAACGAGCGCGTCACCAATACGATTCACTACCCTGGTGTTCATCGTTTCAGTGCTGGTGATGAAGAATTGGTTCTCCATATACACGAAATGGTCCGATTCTTCAATGAGTTTCACGTATGCGGACTGGATGCTGTGTTCTCTTAGATCCTTGGGGAATCCAAGAGACCAGTCACCTGCTGAACGCAGGATCTGCACTTCACAGGTCCCGGACAGACCAAGAGCCTCGATATCTGACGGATTGGCATCGGGCGGAGGAAGTAGGAATGGTGTCGGGCGAGTCGGCTTGCGTTCCCGTCGTAGATAATTCCACCGCTGCACAAAATGCCGAGTAAGGTCTCTGGCAGGCTGACCCACAACTTGCATGGCGATATCATGCCAAGGCATCCTGGGGGTCTTGCTCCTGTCGTACATCTCTTCGTAGGGTTCGTTCAGCTTGAAGAAATCTAGTACACGAGGATTCGAATAGTCCTTGCCAGGGAAAAGCTGGCAATGTTCCGCATCTCTAGGACGATCGCCGTCGGGTTCCATGCCTGTCGGACGATCGTCCGTGATTGGATGCTGTGGGTTATCCCATCGACCAAAGCAAAGGTCGATACCACCGAGGAAAGCTACATCGTGATCCACGATACAGACCTTTTCGTGATGAGCATAGAAGAACTGGTTCTTCTTTAACTGATTTGGCGACCTCAACACCATGATATTGTCGTGCAGGTTGAGAAGTGAGAATTTCGTATACTCCGAATCGATTGGAATGGCTTGTTCCACATTTCGGTACACAATAACGAATATCTTAACCCCTTCTCTGGCCTTCCTCTGGAGCAGCCGGTCCAGGCGCCATTTTTGACTGATACATGCCGGCCGACGCATATATAGCTCCGGGCTTAGCCACCAGTCGTGAATATATATGACGTCCTGTGCCATACTTATGGCACGGGAAACATTCCACATGTAGTCCCGTCCGTCTACTAGCCATTGCGCAAATGCATTCTTTCGCACCGGCGCAAAGCTATCAAATCTGTGCGAGTCGTACCACTGGGTCTGCTTCAGCATGTCCAACACTGACTCCTCGAATTGGCGTAATACAGTCTGGTTGCGTGAGAATAGTTTGATCTTTCGCTCTGCAGTGTATATCTTGAGGGTGTGATGCTTCTCGGGGGCTTCTTCGTCAGTGAGATGACCGGTTTCTTTCTCTTTCCCTTTCCCCTTGCTTTTGTGTTTCTCCTTATCACCTTTTACTTTAGAGCCGAGCTTTTTAAACGTGCTTTTCTTTGATTCAATTCGAAACATCGGGTCCACGAGATAAACATCGTATATGTTCATAGTCGCTGGCGACTCGACGACTGCGATATAGTTCTGTCGGACGAGGAACCACTTCCGAGTATGCCGTGCTATGACTTTCTGAGGGGTGAGTACTCGTCTGAAATCTATGCCCTTTGTCGATTGGATGTGCAAGTAGCACTCTTTCCCGTGGAAACTACCCTCAGCCGCAAGTCTCACACCCAGAGCTGATAACTCTAGGAATTTGCACAGTCGATTACTATCGGGACGAAACATGAGCCAGTGGATCATCTCTTGGAGATACTTCTCCAGCGTCCTTCGCTGTCGCTCAATATATTTCCTTTTGAGTGCAATAGAAGTTTGGCCATTCACGATGGACCCCTCCCTACCCTCTCCCAGCCCTGAAGATTGCCGACGAGGCAGGAACGTATTCATACGAGACTTCTTCCTGCTGTGGTTTATCCGCCTTTCATTATCGCTCGCCGTTCCCTCTGCCGCCGTTGCCTCTGCGGCGGTTGCCTCCCCAGCGGTGCCTTCGGCTACAGTCTCGTCGGCTCTAGTATCAGGAGGCCTTTCCTCATCTTCGGACTCCTCTAGGTTTTGGTAAGATCTCAAGTAAGGGAATGCCTTTCTAGGGAACCTGGGCTGCCTAGGGCGGTGCCGTTGAGTGGTGGCCTGGAGAGGCATATCATTCTTGAGCGAGAGTCTATACTTCCAATGAATATTCCAGATCTCTCGGACGCTGCGGGTGACCGTCCATCTCATCCGGCTCATACCGCTGCCATACTCCAGGGCGATAGTAAATAAAGAATGTCTCTCGCTTGTGCTGTCTTCCGGAAAGCTATCAATAACCCGTATATTGAGCTGCTCGAGGAGAACCGGTATCCGCTTGTTCCCGTGTTCATCCCTCTGCAACATACTGGCAAGTATGACCACAGCCGGTGTCACAGCTCGTAACTCGGCCATCAATTCGGCAGATTTGTAGAGGTCGAGTTGATCAGTCTTTTTCTTGCCTAACATCCGCAGCGTATGCTTTACCTGCCTCCATCTCTGCGCGCCGAACGTTGCCCTTCGTTCCGAACTCAGGAAAGGCCTCCTCGGTGTGACGAGCCAATCACCATCCGAAACTCCACCTGCGCCGAACATCTCAGAGATGCGCCGCCTATGGCCAGGTGTACGGGGCTGATGGGTCTCCCCCTCGTCTGCAGTCGCGTTGGCGGTGCGCTGGGTGCCCATCCACGAGTTGCCACGCCTCCAACCGGGTCTTCGCCCGACTAGCTGGTCGCGGCCTTCCCCCTCAGATAGGCCGCCACGATGTTCGGCAGTGTCGGGCATGGTGGATCTCCTGACCATGGTGTTAAACCGGCTCGATACGGCCGGGGATTCAGTATCCTCATTTAGTCGCGGGGTATTTGGGGCGGTAAAGACGTCCAATTGCTTGAGACGGCGCTTCATCCTCTTCCGTTTCTTCATCTTCGGTGATTCTCGCGGCTGGCCCTCTTCACCGCTCTCCTCCACATCGGCATCGCTTCCCTCCTCTTCGTTCAGGGTGGACGGCAGGCGGTGTGCCCTCGCCATGACAGGCGAATTCCCTCCCGAAGGAGACGCATGCTCCGACTGCCCTGGTGATTTGGGGGGTTGAATACCCCCGGAAGTGCCTAGGGTTGATTTTAATTTGGACATCCACCTCTCACTACGGGATCTATTCGCCAAATCGCCCTCGTCCCACGACCCTTGTCTGGCATGTTGCGGTGGTGGATCCAGCACAACGTCAGTCCGAGCAAACTGGACGCTAGGTCGATTCGGCGAAGATGGCTCCTCGAGTATTGTACTATCTCGATCGGCCGCTCGTGGACCCAGGTTCCATCGCGACGATGGAGACTGAGCAGGAGACACCCGGTTTGGAGATGCAGGCGCAGACCCATTGAGAGGCGAATGGCCCTCATGCGGCAGTCCTCCATTCAAATAGTCCGTTGCCGGGTCTAGACTCATCTTTCCGGAGAACTTGCTCGATGTAGCATTGCGGAGTGGCAAATCGTGGGTAGTGATAATTGGGATCGAGGGTAAGTCGCCGACACTATGGGTGGCTGTTGACGGTTGGTCGGGGTGCTTTTGCACGGGGGTAGAAGTGCCAGAGCTTTTCGTTGTAGGCGGAGCCGAGCCATCGTGGTCTACGGAGGACATGGCTCTCGAGGCGGAGTTGATGTTCGAGGAGTTATGGGTTTAGTTGGTGTTGTGGCTATAGCGGTAGCGGTAGCTGTAGCTGACTAGATCCCACCAATGCCACGAATATCACGTCGTCAGAGTCGAATGGGGGTTTTTTCCGCACATGAATACCACCAGTCTCTCTTGCGTGGACTGGTGTTTTCCTAACTTGTAGAACCCAATGTATGCGTGCTCCTTTGAACTAACAGCCAGCTGGACGCAGAGAGCCCCTTCGTCACTCTCAGCTTTCGTCTTTCGTGGAGGTACCGTGGGAGCGCCGGCAGGGTCCGGAGCTGATTAGTAGGTATGTCGGTTGTGGAATGTTGCGCGGGCGCAAGTCTCAAAACAAATAAACCAAAATGAAAGTGTCTGCTGTCTTCTCTGGCCGTGCAGGAGTCCCTTACCAGCTAAATCAGCCGTATAGTATGCTGGTTACGGAAATCAGAACAACGATTGAATGTCTGACATGAAGAAATGGAATGGTGAAAGATGGTCGCGTAGGTAGCTCTCCCTATTTTTCTAAGATTAAGTGACTTCCCTAAACTCCCTATGTTTAGTGGGGACCACCGGTGCTGAGATTAGTTGGGTTCCGCTAAGGCTGGAGCGGCCAATGGCGCTTGTTTCCAATGGAACAGGGGGGTGTGTCCCTTTGTACCTTTGTAGGCAGGGGTACCTGTCCGTACGTTCTCTTAATGCTGGTCGCCCACGTTTTCTTCTGTATATTTATAAATCCCATCTCTCACCCATGGTTCTTTCTCTTCAGCCTACATTAAAATCAGGTTGTTACCGTCGTAGCTGTATGCATGAAACGCTGTGCAGCTTTTCATGATCAGGTTTATTCTAATGCATATGTATGTTATGTAGGTATGTACTTACTTATTGCTGCGTACATATGTGCATGCATGCTAACTACCTTAGGTACAGGGTACATGTAGGTAGTTATCGTAGTGGCTGAGCACAAAATTAGTTGAACGAAGGATAACAAATTGAGAGCCAATAGGTACCTATATGTGTTGGTATTTAGCCAGTCACAAATCATTACGTCATCTACATAGTGTAATCACATGTACATACCTATATGTAGGTACCTATTAAAGACTTCCAAGCGCATACTCTAATAAGTACCTGAGCACAACATACAGTGACAGCAGGAACAGAAGGTAGGTATCATCTATGCAACCATGCAACCTAGAAGGGATGATTTATCATTCACACTAAATTCGTCAATCGGTATGCTAATCTATTACTGTCACTAGTGCTACGTAGCGTCCGTTTCAGTTCTTACTCCACAATGGATGTACACCTCTACGATAACGGCTGTCAAACCTTCAACGCAGCCCTGGCAGGTAATTATTCACTATTACAGGAGAACTTCATGTTAGCAGGTGGGTCAGATATTTGACTATTAGGAATTTAACTACGTGGTTGTACTAGGTAATAAGGTCATGAATTCAAGGCTGCCAGGTTGTTATACTGTGATTAAAATATTACATATAGCACATGAACTCTGTAACAGCCAATATATTGACATTGTACGTGTGATAGGTCACGAAGCTAGTCGTTACCTAAGTGTATTTAACAACTACTTCTGCTCAGAGAGCCTTTTAAGCATGAGGATTGTTACGAACCTTCCTTGTGCTGTGTCACGTGTGGGTCACGTGGACCAGAATGGATCGTTGAATCATGGATTGAGAATCCATGATTCAATGATTTGATGGATCATTAAATCATGAATGAAGAATCAGTGATTCAATGATTCGAAAGTTTTTATGTGAGGGGAGAACGAGTATAAGTAGATTGGAATTTCCTATGTATCTAGTCATTCATTCTTCAGCTATCAATCTAAGACTACAGTCACTCTTTGATACTATAGTGAGAGTACCTTGAAACCTCTCTGACGAACATAACATCGTGAATCACTTGAACCAATCTCAACCCACTGTTACCTTCAAACCAAGAAAACCCGGTACGTACTCACCTGTGAAGTCAGCTGACTAGGAACACACAGGGAGGTTCGTCACAAGGATCTCGTGCTTTGTCACAAAGACTTTGCTAAAATCCGGGTTGCTGCCGCTGCTGGGACCCGTCCCTGATAGTTGGTTGAATAGGTCTCGGACCTTTGCAGTCGCCCAATCACCCTCGCTATTGGTCCAGTATACTCGCCTTATGCCTGCAGAGTGCATGTATAGAACACAGCGGTAGCAAGGCCGGGACTCCAAGACATTGTGACGATCGAGAATAATGCTATTGGAATCCGATGGCGGGTTCAACAATGGGACCCTTGCTTCCCTGCAGGTCAGTTCATCGTGCAGTGAGCCGGCCATCGATCTGGTCGTGTTCGGAGGCAGCGATGAGGGTAACTGTTGGTCATGGGCTTGTGTCGTAGATATAACGAGGCTCTTAGCTTCTGCCTTCTTACGCGTCTCCTGTACTCCACCTAAACGTGCTACATAAATGTCGGCTCCGCGTAGCTTAGGATGTTTTATCCGGTCTCGAAACCCGTAATTCGAGGCCGTAGGCGACTCACAGTTGCGACCATTCGCCGGATGCATATCCTTGTCCTATTCAAACATCAGCACATGTGTGAGTATAAGCTCCCGCCTCGAGAATGTAAGAGGAACATACAATCTTTGCATGACTAGTTCTAACGTGATTAGCTTTTTTCCTAGGTGGGAGAATAGAGTTATGCGTTTCTTTTTTAGAAGAAACGTTGGTCAGATTTATAGTTTGGACCTGCGCCCGCTTTGGGGTCTTATACTTTTTGTTGTACTTGTTGTGCTTTTCGTTGTAATTGATATGCTTCTGCTGCTGTTTCTGCTGCTGTTTCTGATGATGATGATGATTCTGATGTTCTCCATGCTGTTGTCGAGTTGCACCGACGTGTACAGGCTTCAAAATGCCACTGGGCGGTCGAAGCCGGGCCGGTACCTTGTTGAACCTGCGGGCCGACAGCATCGTAGCAGACGCGCTGCGCATATTCGTTGAGCATTTTGCCCCTCTGCTGTCGTTTAAATTTAGAGTCATGCGATGGCGTAAGCAATGGTTTAATATGCGACACAGTCGTGGCGGCCAGCGTACTCGACGACGCGAGCGCCGAGTTGATGGCCATCATCTCAGAGTGCATACTGAGCGAGTTTTGGGCTTGATGGTGTCCGCCGGCCAAAATACCGACCGTGTTCTCGAATGGCTTGAATCCCTGCTTTTGGCCAGGCTTGCCACCCTTTGTCATGATATGCCGCTTATGGTGCGGCTGCTTGTCCACGGCTAAGGATCTAGTAGGTAGGAGACCCGTCTTGAGAGCTCCGCCGTCGTAGCCAGGGCGATAGTCGTTGAAACCCTTGCCAATGACTTTTCCACCCTTGACTACGATGCAGCCATGACGATAATGGAGCGGAGACTGCTCGGCCTGCTCTAGGCACAAGGTGAGGTAGTAATCGCTCTTCATTTTTGTTAGATAGGTGATGTCTTGAAGTTTTCAAGTACTCAGATTGAAGAATTTTGATGCGTTTAGTAGGTATGAACGTTTCAAGTTGCGGTCGCTGGATCTGTGTTCGAAAACCTGTTCTCTTTGACGGTTGTGTCGAAAATCTACAGATGTTGGAGGTAGATAAGTTCAAGGTTGGAAATGGATGACTGGCCCACCTGTGCATGGGTTTCCATTCAGTGTGGCTTACATAGGTACACACTGTGGCTGGGATTTTGCCTGTCCACGCGGGATCGAGCAAGTTGATACGCTACCTAGATACCGCGCTAACCTAAGCGTACCTAATTTAATGGGGAAATAGTTGCGACCCTGCATAATACCTAGAGTTAGGTATACTGATGCAGTGGAACGTGAAAGTGTATAATCCAGCTGATATCAATTAAGCTTTCTTCTCCCCCAACGACTTCTTCTCTGCTATTAATACACTCTTTCAAATAATCTCCTCTCATCCCTACAACTCCCTGTCATAAAACCACATTTTGTAGTGATATTAGCAATTTATACCCGTCTTGTAACTATTCTCCAGTCAAGATGTCTACCGAATACACTCCTACTTTCACACTCTTTTCTCAGCTACCCACGGAACTTCGGTTACAGATCTGGGAGACGGCTCTCTCAGGATGGTGTATCTCCAAGTACGCCATTCAAGGTCCTAGGTATACGCGTTTGCGCTGGCATGCTCTCGGTCCCGACAACGCAGCTATTGGTCAGTCGTGCCATGAGGCTCGAGAGTTGATTAAGAAAACTTATGTCCAAGTCGTCCATTTAAACAGGATCCATAGACTCTCCAAAAGCCATCCGATAGACTGGATAAATTTCAACCGGCACATTTTCTACACCGAGGGTGCTCCACTCAGCTCTCAGGTTCTCACACTTACTCGTGCGCCCTGGCGGCAGCGAATCCAACACGTTGTTATTAGCACGCGGCATATTGATCCACTTAGCTGGGGGTTGTTCCCAGCTATACTGGAAATAGCACATGGTTGCGCCTCGATACAAACGATTCTTGTCTTGCAAAAGTGCCCAGGAGGTCTACAAAGACAGATGTGCAACGAATCAGATATCGCGAAGACCATCGAGATATCCTCACAGGGGGGTAGAATTACCCAAATAAGTGAAGGTATACTACAGGATCTGGTATATCATCGGTTTCCGTTGACGGATGCTCTGGGGAAGCCGAGGCCGAACATTCTCCTTCGAGCGCATTGAATCTCTACACAGATCTTTTTCTAGTCCTACATAGCCCTTCTTACTCTATGCGATTCGTTGGGGTATGTAAGGTGAACTAAGGTATGGTCAACTAATTTTTTAGTCTTCACAATTACCTACAAACACTGAGGAATACTAATGTGGGCGAATCACAGTCTAGGATTTCAAAGTCGGAAATAAGCTGCTAATAAGGGGTTATCATTTCAATGTGCTTTACGGACTGAATCCGTGGAAGATAGCATCTTTATCTATCTCCTTACGATTCAGAAACATAATGCAGTCTTTGTACCATATAAACGTAATAATGCTATCGATTCTTTGTTTCCGGTACATTGTCTCGTATTCATCCATCTCATCGCACAAAGTGCAACGCCGCTTGACGAGACATAATGCTCCTTTATCCCGGATCTTTTAACTCGAGACTCGGGTTGGTCACATGAGTGCGCAAGATTCCTTTATGTACAAAGCATTTTCAAAAGAAAGATCATCGTGGAGGATTCGCGCCTCAGACAAAGTAGTTGCTCTACTATAAACACATTGTGAGAACCCCGGATTCCTCCTGATTATTGTGGGGAAGAATCTCCTTCGCGATTATTCATGTTACAAGTCATAAACTTCACAACCAAAAACGAATTAATTACAAGGAAAGATGCCTAACAAGTAATACTTTACGAAGAAGAAAAAAAAAGAAGACGTGTACATGTGCGTATACACAATCCGAGCCTTCGCCTGCGGCTGCCGCGCCACGGGCGCGAAGCTCTACCGCATGTGCGCTCGCCCGCGCGAGGGCTGCGCCGAGGACCCTAACATCCTGATCCTGCCGCGGCGCTGCGACGACGCCCGGAACCACCTAGACTCTCCGTCTTTCCCTCCCCCGTACTCCTCCTCCCCGCTGGACGGCGAGGAGGCACAAAGGCCGCGTTTCCCGGAGCGCTGCTACGGCTAGCTGTTTCCATCCCTCTTCGGGGCGATCCTAAACTGTTCTCCTTTTCCTGAGCTGATACTATATATTAAGTTTCATGATGGGAACTTGGAGAGTAAGTAGTACGCTAACTACCACTCCTTCTGCAGGGGTGATAGGTATCGAGAAATATCTACCGAATCGACCGGCAGTTTTAGGACTTATACGTTTCGAACGGATGATTACGAGTTCTGTCTCATTGCTCATTTGCATAGTTAGCGGGTTGTTTCTTTATTATTTGGCTTTGTCAAGAATTCTTATCTTCAGAATATATATATCTCTATCATGTAATAAATTCGATATATCTAAATCTATCTTTGAGTGTTCGTTCCCATCTATCCCGTGATTATTCGTGTATCATGCTCATCAATATCCCATATAGGGCTGCACGCTCCCCCCTTGATATATATATATGTAAAGACAGGTTCGTGGTATTTCCAGCAACCAACAACCGGACGCCCCCTATACGAGAAAATAAAACCTTGCCAGTCTATGCAATTTATCCTGAATTTCAACCTCAACCGCCCACATCTTATCTCCCCGCTAGTTCATCGTCTTCCTCGTCACCTTCTAACCAGATCTCGTGCCCATCGCCCTCTCTAACCCAAAAGCTCGCGACGAGGCCGCACACGGCCATGCCCGCGAGCCCCCAGAATACACCCCCGATAAGTCCGTTGTTTAGCCCGAGGCCGTACAACCACCCGCCCAGCATGGGGCCTACAGTGCGCGCGAAGCTACTCACGCTCTGTCCGAGCCCGTGGACCGTGCCGAGAACGCTGGGGTGCGGCGTACAATTGTTGACGAGGATGGTTTGTCCGGGCAGCGCGAACGTGCGCCCGGTGACCTGGACGAAGAGGACGCCTGCGATAGCGGCCCAGATGGCGGGGCCCGTCTTCTGGCTCGGCGGGGGCGTCGTCGAGGGGACTACCGACAGGAATGGCAGCAGCGTGTACGCGACGGGGAACAGTGCAAGACATAAACGCCATGAGCGAACGGTGCCGAGGCGTGCGGATAACCGCGGGTACAAAAATAACTGCATGATGATTCCGATGCAGCCCAGAAGTGCCATGGCCATTCCCACCGATCGTGGGGGAAGACCTAGACCACCTGTAAAGCGGAAGGGTAGCTGCGGAGTGAAGTTTGGTGGCTCGGGTTTCGAGGGATCGTATACGGGCGTTGAGAGGAATACAAACCAGAGCGAATTGAAGGTCCCAACGTGGAATGCTAGAAAGAAGTGCGCAAGGAATGTAAAGGCTACATTCGGCGTGAAGATGCGGCGGAAGGGTAGCGTAGTCGTATATCGCCGGCCTTTGGTGATCGTGGCCTTGCGTACTAGGCGTGAATTTTCAATCGAGGATGCCCGTGGCGAGACGGGTGACATCTCCACGTCGGTACTGATGGTGCTAATACTAGTGTTTCGCGAGCGTAGAGGCTTGTATTCTATTCCCGGATTTTTGTTCCGGAACAGGCCCCGAATCTTGCGTCCCAGAATAATTCCGAGATCGCGTCTGTCTCGGATGGCATCGTGTGTCTATGATGAATTAAATTAGATAGGAATATGGCGAGCTTGGAAATATAGAGCCCACCTCTTCTAGCATTAGCCAGCACATGATTAAGGAGGTTAGCAAAAATATCGCGCTGATGATGTTGGGTGTAGCGTAGGGGAATTTGCGGAAGAAATCGATCTCCCCAAAAGTGTCTGGGTAGGAGCCCGCGGGATCCGACAATATACCACCTAAGATGGGGCCGATGATGACACCGATGTTGAAAGTCATGGGGAGGATGATGAATGCCCGTGATTGATACCTATAGTATGATCAGAATATGTGTGTCTAGGCGAAAAGCGCGAGTGAGAGTTATATACTTCTTCTCACGGACAGTCTCGCTAATCCTAACGGGACGGAAATATTAGCTCTGGTTTTCGGCGGGTTGGATTTGAGGTATTTACATCGTCCTCATCACTCCAACATTGCCATTTGTCGCACCACCCAGGAGCCTAAAAAGTAGTGCTTGATAGAAACTGGTGGAGAAGCCAAAACCGATACATGATATTACTGATATTCTGTCAGCAAATCGGCGCTTGAATTTGAGGTTGAAGTAGGGGGTAACCTTACATGTGCCCAATAAACCGATTAAGACAACCGTTTTACGACCTGCCCATCTTGAATCGGCCACACGGCCCCATATCATAGCAGTAAAGAACTGGGCAGCGGTAAAGCTGGCGTGTAGAACACCGGCCTGACTGGAAATGACCGAGTCGGGAAGGCTTGGGTCGAACCATTGTAGCTGATAGAACATGTACGCCTGTAAAGTATTTAGTAATGAATCGCCAGACGAGTTCCTTCGCTCTATGAAAAGCTACCGGTTCGGATTAGGGGGCTATCTCTGGGCGTACTTGTAGCGAAGTCTGGACTAATGGCTCAGAGAGTCTGGCTAAGGTAATGACGAGCAGTTGGTCCTTCTTAGGTAAGTCTCTCCACGCGATGACCTTCTTGGATGCGCCGGTTGACTTCTGAGGGCATCCGGTGCTATCCGGTAGCCCTGCGGTGGTGTCAATCCTCAAGGGTAGAGCGCTGGCGTGGGCTGCGGAGGGAGGGGAGTCCGGGCCAAGTTCACCATTGATAGACTCTTGATCAGAGTCGTAGTCGACCCGGCTCAAAGTTTCGTCGTCATCCTCAACCGCCTCGTATGTGCGTTCATTCATCTGTTCCGACACTCAGATCTGGAGGATGCGGTCTGACGATCGGATTGGGTGAGGCGGTGTGGCGAATAAGGGGATAATAATATGATTGGACCAAAATGGCCGCCGAACCAGTGCTATTGGAATGTCTAGGTACATGTAAGCCCAAGGCGTTTTGGAAATAATGGAAGAGGTAAGGTACCTAGGTAAGCAACAATATGACGGCCTGGTAGTGTTAGAAAGATTAGGTAAAGGTATAGAAAACCGTTTTTGTATCACACGTAGAGGAGAAATAAATTTCTCACTAGACTATTACAACGTCTAAGTCATAAAAGGTTGGTAGGGTACACCACAAAAGCGTCCTGGGGAAGCCCTACGAGTGGCTCAGATCGGCCCAGGGATATAGATAAAGCCCCAGGCCCACAGTTCCGCTCATCGGCCGGGGGCGACGACTGATTCGTCGGATAATAGCGTATGCCCCGAGTGTAGTGGGACTGTGTAGTGGGACTGCTGTAACGATCGGGTGCCGCTAAAAGGCGGGACCATCGGCAGGGACCCTGGTCCATAACCCCTAAATGCCCCGACTTCTTTCCAACGACATGTCGTCTGTCTACCTGCCTGTTCGAGTGGGTTGCTTATCGACTACCTCATATATACGGAATAAAGAGTATGCATTCTCCGCCTGAAGGGAGAAAAAGTAGAAGCGAAATGAAAATAAAGACATTGAAACAGAGATGTTAATTACCTGCTGTTATTATTGCGGCAAAATACTACGCTGGAAATATAGCGCGGTAAGAACATAATTGCTTCGTAGCTGCGAGCCGACACCTTCATACCACGATTCGATAGAGGCTTGTCTAAAATAATCATTCTGAGTATGTTGTTAGCGATCTTTGTGAGCGATCTCGCCGGTATCAGCCGCATTTATAGGATGGACTGCATGAATATTCAAAGATGGAGGTGATGATAGTGTAGTAAAATTTGGAATGTACTTCCCGTCTCTCTACTGGGTTGCTTGGCATACTAGTGTTTGGTCGTATAAAGGGACTGAGTATATATGTTAGGTACTTGAGGTCGAATTATCTGCTAAAAATATGCAGATGATTTATGGCCCTTCAATGTTTAAGTGGGAAATACTTACAAGAAAGGAAATGAGAGGAGAGGAGAGGAGTTAAAGTGTTGCTAAAGCAAGAGGATAGGGGAGGCGGTAGTTCTCTAGGGTGAAAGAAAATAGTGGCCTCGAGTAGCAAGGCGGGGGACAAAGAAAAAAGGGCAATGGGTGCCTTATGAGTAATTATAAGATTTTTTCCCACCGTCCCTAGGACATCTAGAGTGTGGTTGGCGCAGTGGTAACGCGGTACGTATTCCCCTTTGATGTGACCAGCTGCTAACCCCGATCCGTAGCCTGCGCAGCGGAGGAACCACATACATAATACAGGGTTCAAAAGGGCCCGACACAGGTTCGGTGTAGCCAAGTAGTTGGTATCCCCAACAAGGATATGGCATACCAGCTATCGGCTGATAGGACTGGGATAAGCCCCCGAGGGCAAGTCAACGGACGACCAAATATTAAGAGAACTATCAAGTTCTCAACCCAAATTTTTTTCCCTTTTTTTTTCATTAAAACCCCTTTTTCTCTTTTTATAAAAGATTTATTTTTAAAATATAATAATATATCTTAATATAATATTTATAATTTATTTAAATATATATACCTTTATATTTAATTTACTTAAAATTACGAGTTAAGAAAAAAGTACGCACTTTAAAGTTAATTTACTTGTCCTTTCGGATTATAAGCTAAAAAATGTTCTTTAAATCATCGGTACACGAATCTCCTACTAAGGAGTTGCCGAGAACAGGAGAGTCCAAAGCCATAATTTCCCAAGTTTAAATATCATAGATATGTCTTCGGGAAGACATAATCCCAAAGGATGAACCGGCAGAATAGTTGACGCCTTGAAGGCAGCTAGCCTGTAAGTCTCAGTTAAGAGTGGCGAGGAATAGCTGACCTTCTCAATCCAGAGACATTATGGGCGAATATTGTTCGCACATTGCATAAATGCGACAGCGTGATCAATGGCTGAACATAATCGCAAATTTAAATTCCGGAAAATATCCAGCCGTCGTCCTTCGGAAAGTATGAAGGTTCCGTAAGCAGTCTCCTCGACTGAGCTATTCCAAATGCCATCGTTATCTTGCACCAAAAGTGTCCTGCAACAACCTTGGTAGAGGTAAATGGCATTTATGGACTGCATAATCTTGTCGCTAAATGTGGGAAGCACTCCCCTTTCAATCAAGCCCACAAATTTCATAACTGCCTCCACAACTAGAAGAGTTGGGCATAAGTGTGAATGATTCTGTTAAAAATCTTCTTAGCATTCAAACGTGCAGTAGTTGTAGGTATCTACGACTACTTACCCATTTGTCCTTGATTTTCCCTGTCGCCGTCCACCAAGAATCGCAGAGGACCATGGCAATGTTGATTATATGGGTTAAATAGTGCTGCGGCACATCTTGGTGGAGCAGGGCCAACAAGGCATTGCAATTGGCGATAAAGCTGGGATTTCTCTCCGATGGATAAGTTTTGAAATATTCATTTACCTCGAATATCTCAATCATCTTCTCTGGGTTGGCGTTTCTTCCGAGCATTTGCATACATTCGATGGCTTTTGCCGTATCGTCCTCATCCGCCAAAAATAGGGGGCTAGAGCAAAGTCAATTTGGAGTTCTTAAAAGAGGGGGGTGTTATCGCCGTATCAAAGCCGATAGTCCATCCCTCCTTTTCAAGGGCCCTGAGAAAAAATGCCGGCAATCTTGTTCAGGCCCGGACTCTCGAGATCAGCTGGTGAAAATCTCGATGCAAGTAATGCAGAGAGCCTAAAGAGTCGGTCAGGTTACCCATTGACAGAATGATGATTTCGAGAACCAACCAAGGCGTACTCAAAATAGGTAGAGGGATAAACACTGGGGATACCCCTACTACCTTTACCGGCAGCATATTGAATGACATGCTTAAGATATGCCACTGCCTCGTCGTCCCAATGAGATACGTTCATCAAGTACGCAGCTGTTGATGACGGCGAGCCCATACCGCCCATGAATGCTTCAAACAAGTGTAGAAAGGTCAACCGCGGATTGCCATATAGATAGTCAGATTGAAACTTGAACAGCTTCTTATACTGATTTCCATCAATCCATCGAATCCATCGAATTGGAATTGGATCGACAAATCTTCATTTGTGAGAAGGTCAAGTAGGGCTGGAACTAGAAAGCACCCATAATTCTTTTCTCTATTTGAAGCGTTTCGGCATCCATAACTGGCTCCGGTACATCTCGTGGACTACTCTGATGGTAGACGCTTTGGTGTATATCGCAGGCTTGATTTTCACATTGGTGAGGCGTCCTATCGATCCTGGCCACGCTCCATTTCCTGCATACTAAGGCTGCGCGGCCTCCAACACGATTGATAGGGTTATATCTAGCTCTGTTTTAGTAGTTGTCGACACAATTATGTTTCCTCTACCCATTATCACTGTCCTTGGCCTCAATCTAGAGAGATCTAAAAATATTGGTCTGGATCTAGCATTTTTCTCTGGCATACTATGCATCGCTTCTGGACTACTACAAAATCTAAAGATTAACGCGCTTTTTCAGTGGGATAATTGCATCAGTGATTGTTCTGTGCTACAAGTGGAATGCTTATATAGAGATGAAACGCGGTTGGTCGTTCCAATCTTTGGTTTGTAAGCCTAGTCCATCCCCATTAACCATCGTCGTTGCTATTGTAGTATACCTAGCTAACCTTGGAATTAAGCACTATCGAACGCACAGTAGCCGTTTTAGTAGGCTGTGCGCCTGCTATACGGTCTTTCTGGAGCAATTACATTAAGGAGTCAACCGTGGACAAGCCCTCAACGTCCGCATATGGGTATCGTCATGGAAGTTCTAAGACCGGTAAGAATCTACGTGGGACGACGTGGGAAGACAGCAAGGAGCACATCAATAGTGGGCAGACCAACTCTTACATACGTATGGAGCCATGTTGAGTGTATATAGTACAAAAAATTGAACTCGGAGTCGCACTCCTTTCCAGCCTATTCTCATTGACAAGAGCGCTGCAGGTAACACAGAGTCAGTCTATCAAACTATGGCTGAAATGCCTCTGATCTGTGTGCGCTATTATCTTGCAAATATGCATGGAAACTGAGTATCGTATGTCACAAATTATTTGAAATAACGTACGAGGACTCTAACGTTTCTTGCTTTAACGGAATGAGAGGTGGGGGCTAAGGTATTTATTTGTCCAAGGTCATCAAGCTTGGTGCAAGATCGCTGAGCGACACAGTCTATTGCAAATACAATCAATAGGGAAGCCAAGATAATCGTCAGTTTGGACACGCTGCCGCCAAGGAGTTGTTAGGGAGATGAGTAATATTGCATAAGATCGTTAGTTACAATTATTCTTATTCTTATTATTGTTGTTGTTGTCGTTTAATGCCGAGGGAGCAGTTATCTCTATAGCTATCCTGGAACTTCCCAGGGGGCATAGGGGGCGTGCTAGGGGCATATCTATTTATAGCTACGAGGTGACATTAGTATTATCTGTCACCCCCACTCCCAAACCGGAACCCCGGACATGGCTTCACACCATAATCCTTCGTCAATCTGCCTTTTCTAATTCGCCGGGGGATAAGCACTTGTCAGACGCAAGGCAGCGGTCGAGGTGGCCGAGTCAAGTTGATACATCCGATTTCATATGTGCATGTGTACCCTAGAATCTCTAATTCCCCGGCTTACGATAGGGACAGTCGAGGATATTTCCTTTTTTGTTTCCTATCATAGTACGTACTTGATTCTTTCCGTCGTTACGGTTTATTTTACCCTTCGCTCTTGATACTAAGACTTGCGCCTTTCAAGATACTAGGTACTGGATATCTCAATCAAGTCCTGACGTCAGTTCATACGGTACATAAGCAACGCTACAGATACGAACACTAGATTCATCATGGATGATTTCCGAGCAGTTCTACAAGAAACCGCCAATGCTTTTGTGGAGAATAATACGCTCGCTGTGAAGCAGAAGGATACGTCCATATTTTCGGCGATCCTAGCAGAGGACTGTATTCGAATATACCGGCCACTATCTTTCATTCAAAGATACCCGCAGTTCTTCAAGCCTCATATCACGAATGCCGACTACGAGGCCCAGATGAATATCGAACTCCAGACCATGAAAGACTTATCTCAGAAAGTTACTAGAACCGTTATTGATACAGCTCAGCGCAGGGCTACCATATGGACCGAACAAACTATCACCACCCCCGATCAATCCAAGAGCTCTGTTGAGGTAATCTGGGATCTGGATTTCACCGAAGATGGGAAGCGGGTCAAGCAAATCTTGGAGTTTGTAGATACTTTCGAGAGCACTAAAATGTTGGAGCAGATGTTGAGCAACGCAGGCGCGAAATGACGAGTATTGATAGCATCTGATTTCCCTTCATGCCCTCTAGTTTGTTAGAACTTGGATGGTACTGGAATGATTCTGTCAGATACTCTGACTCAGATTGAAAACCATGCTATATGCATGGTACTCCTACCGCAGTTCAGAGGCGAACATCTATCGAATCCTGCTGCCGAATGAGTCACGTAATAATCTTACAATAGTACCTACGAGACCAGTGATTATGTACACTCCCAACTTGATAGATGTGATGAAAAGCAAAGTCCAGGTACCCCACATAATGAGTCAAATCATAGGGCTCAGATAATCGCCACGCAATCCTCACTTTTGTAGAATTTGACAACGTTATAGTTTGCCGAGACAAAATACATGCTTTTCCTAAACAGGTTAATCGAACAGCCCCCAATGTTCTAATGCTACGTAGGCTTACTTCTACCTGGACTTATAGGATAACCTATACATGCCTAAAATCAAGGTCGTAAAGTTTATACATCCTATGGCCGTGGTTCTATGTAGGTCCTGAACTAATAATTGGAAGTTGCTAAGTGCCTCAAGACCCCGGGCATATCGATTAAGGATTTACAAATTGGCCAGGACTGGCATGTGACCTGAAAAGTGGCATAACTGCATAGGTATGTAGTTGGTGTAGTACATATTGGGGTGATACGCGTATACAAGGTTGGGCAGTTTACCTTGTAAGTCATATTGTTGACCCGTAACGCAGGTTATCTGAATTATCACGAGATGGTTAGAGGCATACATAGATAGCTTCGTAGCTAACAGACTTTAGAAGGGTAAGGCGGACTATAACGTATTATAGCTTCAATAAAAACATGCCCTATATACACCCTTTCAGCATTTAACCTTGGGATGTTCGATTTGAGAAGGACCGAAATGGCGTTATTCCGATTACGCAAAGGATCGTAAAATATTTGATAATACTATATACTGGTATAAACCTATGCGGGGGATTCTAAGGAACATGCTCTGATCTAGGTGACATGGATTCATTCCGGGGGAGAGGCAATCAAGCCACTACACTCAGCCTCCGTATTCGTTGGCATTAAGCTGTTTATCACAGATAATGATAATATAGTGGGCTGGGAAATAGCTGGAGAAAGAAACAAGAGGGGTTTTCTACAAAAGTTCAAGAAGAAACTCAACTATTTTCCCTGTTCAAGGAGGCTACATTTGTCGATTCATCTGACGCGGCACTGTCGCAAAATGCCCATGAAGAGGCATACTTTGGTAAAAACTGAGATAAACTACAGCGGGTAAAGAGGATAACTCTTTCAGTTGGGTCCACAACCAAAGATGAAAGGAGAGCACAATTCGAAAATGGGAATATAATCCATCGCATTAGCCGCACCAATGCCGGAATGACCACTGAAATGAGTGAAGATCTAATGAGGAGTTATCGGAGACAGAGACTGTGGTGGGTGGTCAAGGCTTGACAGATAATAATCTATGGCAGGAAAGCAGTCGGATACTGTTAAACTACTGGCAAAGAATAAACTTGTAGGAGGAATTCAGCGGCTGCCCGACTTCGGTTCCTGATGCTCTGGATATTCTATAGCGGAATTATAATTGCTTCTACCAAATACTCCCATTTGATTAAGAAGGCGTGCTCATTTGACTCTACCATTGCTGGTTGGACTTGGTTGCCACGTATGAGTGCATGCTATCTTTCCCCTTCCTATATTATCCAGTTTCTCTATGAAATCATTCATCGTCCTACCGAGGCTTTGTTCTAATACGGACACGAAGCTATGGGGCGGCCTTTCTTTTTCGAATATACCACTCTAATAATTATGCAAATCATGATCACAACATACCTAGGCTTGTTAGTACATGTAACGGAATGGCCCTCTAATTTCCTGGGCCACATCCTTATTTCCCGCACGATCGTATGCACTATAAGGTTGGAAGTATCATACCAACTAGGTACATAAGGCAATAGCACAACTCTAAACATTATACCTAATGCTAGGTAGGTATACTGCATTTGATCGCCCTACTAATGATTCCATTTAAACAAGTGCAAACTGTGAAATATCTAGCCAATGCGTATAAACTAGAGCATACGTAGCAATATCTATATTTGTTGGTGACGAGTAGGACATGACATGCATAATATAGGAAGATGTTGGTGCGACATGATCTATCAAAGATGGGTCCCACCACCAACGTAACTAAGACGCTCCTATTACATCAAAGCAATAACAAGAGCCAAGACAGAGCCTAAAGGTAACATCTCACTTGCAGGATCCCTTACATTCTTTTATGAAGTCCTTCTACCCAAATTCTGCTTTCGATCTTGGTATTCTTCTCAGTACGTCAGTCATCCCATTTACCATCCTACGACCAGCCAGCATAGCCAAAACCACAAATAGGACGATATCAGAACCCAGTTACCAAGGAATCGACATTTCATTCTTATCAGCATGGAGAGCTCTCATATCATTCAACTAGCAAACAGAATAGCGACCAACGCGTCTAAGTTAAATGACTATCTAGTCGCTCGCAAACTTCCTACGCCGTCATTTGACGTAGGTAGCCCTCGAGACACCTTGGTCCCCAAAGAGGAGCTTGAAGTAGAATCTGCACGTGTTGCTATCATCGACGATACATTGGAGCTACGTCGTTTAGCTCTTGGGCCCCGAGAATACCTGATGAGTTACTCAGTTAGTTCATATCCTGCACTACCTGGAAAAGTAGTGTCTGACACTTTCATAGCCTAGCGAACTCATTAGCCAGCATGCTATCATACGATTCCGTCTAGCCCACTCGTTTCCTGTTGGCAGCGAGGCTTCGTTTTCAGAGATTGCTGCAGCCACTTGCCTTAGCGAAACCAACGTTCGCCAAATTCTTCGTCAAGCCGTCGCAAAGGATATCTTCTTGGAACCCCGCCCTGGCATAGTTGCTCACAATGCAGTTTCACGCTTACTTGCCGAGGACAAAGTTATGCATGATTGGGTAGGGGCCAGCACAGATGATCTGTGGCAGGCCGCCGCGCAGACCTGCAATGCGCTGGAGAAATACCCGGGCTCGCAGGAACCTAACGAGACGGCAAGTCTGCTATATACTGATGTCATGATCGATGTCGCATTCGAGAATGAAGATACTGATACTTGCTCCGCAGGGATTCGCCTTGGCCAACCATACGGACAAGTCTATCTATGAGGAGTTCTCAAAGTTCCCAGAGCGTGCGCGTAGATTCGGAAATGCTATGCGATCTTACACTGAGGGCACTGGGTACGAGCTTGACCATATTGCGAACAACTTTCCGTGGGGTAATCTCGGCGACGGAACTGTTGTAGACGTAAGTTTCAAGTTACCCATTCTGCATTCGAAAGTGCACAACTTGGTTCATTTGTGATTCACCACAGGAGCGACTGCGTTGAACCTGTGGCAACCCATATTAATGTCGCAACCAGGTCGGTGGCTCCCAGGGCTTCGTTTGCTTCTCGATTGCTCGGAAATTCCCTTCTCTATCCTTCGTGGTTCAAGACCTGGAGCCCGTAATCGTAGCGGCCGAGAAAGAGGCACCTGCGGATTTGGCACATCGTGTGAAATTCATGACGCATGACTTTCTTACTGAACAACCTATCCACGGCGCCGATGTTTACTTCTTCCGCTGGATCTTCCATAATTGGTCTGATAAGTACTGCGTCAAGATTCTGCGAAATCTCATTCCAGCGCTTAAGCCAGGCGCTAAGATTGTTGTCAACGACAATGTCCTGCCCAAACCCGGTGTCCTGTCAAAATGGCAGGAAGATAGTCTTCGGTGCGTTTTAATAAAGAGCCCCCCCCCCCCAACACCCTGTACATGAGCTAATGCCCGATACTATGTAGGTCCATGGACCTTACAATGACTGTGATTCAGAATTCTCATGAGAGAGAGGTGAGCGACTGGGAAAAGATTTTCGAGCTTGCCGGCCCGGGTTTCCAGTTCCTGGAGGCCAAGCAGCCGTCTGGCTCTAATCTATGGCTACTATTTGCCGAGTGGAAGGGAAACTGAGGAAAAGCCTAAATAGGGTGCTTTTGTTATCAGTCGATTTACCGTTGTATTGTAATATAAACTTCAGGTATTAGAATTGTTTTATTTATCGTTTCTCTACCATGATATACTTCGGAATGTGAACCTCTCCCTTCAACCGCAACATAAATTTTAATCTCGTTCGACCCTTATGCGGTATCTTTTCATTTACCATCCTGAGTCAGTAAATTTGTGAGTGAAAGGCTCTTAAATACCCCCGTGAAGACATAACCCATCACTTACAATTGGAATCCTAGTAAATGCATGAATAACGTCCATAAATCCACGATGCATTTGGTAAATGCAATGTACCAAGAAGTGGCTAGATGACTTGCGCGTAAAGAAAATACCTACGTAAGGGCGCTCAGTTACGTCCTGCTCCCTTGTCGGATTTTCTGGTATGGCTCGATTGACCTCCAGTAGCGGCATGATTGCGGACATAATATCTCTTAAGACAAAAGGCAAAGAGACATCTACCTGGTCGCTACGCCCTTTGCTATTTTCTATTATTGGATCAGTGTCTGCCCACTTCCTAGTGGAGTCTTAGGGAGAAGTCGTAATATCATCACAATTGTGGTAAATATAATATTGTGTAATACAATCCAGTAAGTGAAGTAGTTATCATGGTGGTACTGGTATTCCTTATCGTCTGTAAGACATCCGCGCTTGTCACTCCCGGATGAAAAGCGTATGGCTACGTCAAGAGATGTGCAATATCAAATACTGATCCATCATGAACAGAGAAGAAACCTCGTAATAGCCCCTTTTTGAGTGATAACCCCCGACTAAGACTAAAGTCGGCCTCGAGAATGTCATATAGCGACATCTTACGTTGTCGTAGCATAAATCTGTAGCAAAGCAAAAGGGGATCGGTGTTTAAACGGAGAGCTGCTAAATTCGTTGCCCATGGCAAACACTAAGGGGTAATACGGAAGAATGCGTGAATAAAGTACATAAGTTTAGCTAACAAAGCAATGAACCAAAATCAAATCTCATGTGGGAATGTTGGCTATGTGGGTATGTTGGTCTAGCTAGTATTGTACGCAATTCTGCGTACCTAGCAATGTGGGTAAATCCCACAGTGAGTGCATGGGTTCGAATCCCATGCTATGTGTGTGCGTACCCTTGTGTTTCGAGATTTTGAAGGGCTGACGACTACGTCCATGAGAATATCTGCGGGAAGTCTGCATACGTGTGGACAAATCTTCGGGTTGACGCGTAAGTTTGTGGGTGGTCTTCTTTTTTCTTTTTTTCTTCATGCCTCTTGCATCCACATGCTAGCAGTCAGCGGCTCTCCGTTCCGGAGCCTTACGAAGAGCCACTTGATGTTATAGTCATTGCATTTCATCTAGTGATGCTTAAATAAGATGGCACCCTGCCACAGGCCGCTTATAAGCTTCTCCGAAGCTGAAACTTGGAAAAATGAGCAAGTTATCATCATGTAGGGTCGGCAAGCTAGGTACAATTATTGTACTCCTATGGGTAGGAACCGACAATTAATCTTCTCAAGACCTAAGTTAGGAATGGGAATATTATATGGCCTAAAGTACGTCTCATACAAGGCCGAAGGCCACTGTATGAGACTTAGGCTCAGGTCTCCCGGTGATACAAGTATGCCCCCTAAACATAGCATATTTTCTGAGTGGAACATAAAATCGCGACCTGACTCATATTTCAGGTCTAGGATAACCGATGTATATACACAACTATCCTACAAACATAGCCTACAGATGATCCCGTCTCGACGCACACGTCTTCTCCTTAAAATGCCAACGAAGTAGGAACCACCGACCAGGTCTCAGCCGTGAACTTCAGGGAGCCCTGCTCCTTCATGAAATGAGGGTCCACATAGATAGAGAAGTCAATCGAATCCCTGCCCAGGTTGAAGACCCGGAACACGACGTATATCGTCTCGGGGTTTTCGGTCCTTGTCAGCCCGTTCGATCTGTCCTGCATCTATACTAGAGTCAGCAAATATAGTCTCTTTTCCCCGAAACGGAGTTGGTAAGATCTAATAATAGGAATGAGCAGGGCGGCTTACCCTCTTGTATTGGGGCTTGCTCAGAAAGAATGGCGTCTGGCACGGGCCTGTGGTGGTCTTCACTTCGATGTAGTACGTCGGCTTGCGGCCCTCCCAGATGCTTCGTCTGAGGTACCCATTCTCGATGAAGGCGTTGGTTAGGGCGCTGTCTGAGTCCGTGTATATGATGTCTGCCATCTCTTGGCCGTTCCAGGGTAGCATATCTGCGTAGTCCGGGTGCACCGTGACGTACTTCCTAATGGTGCTCTGCCAGATCTCTCGTGAAACATGTGGCAGTCTAGGGTTCAAATGGGATAGTAACTCGAATACCTAGTGATAAGATAAGTACTGGATGCTGTTGCATGGTTGTATGTCTTGAGAAAGGAACGTACAAAGAGCTCTCCAGCTGCCCTAATCATCTCGTCTCGAACAATCTGGCTAGTCGAGCACATCCTAAAGTTATCATCTGTTGAGTCATGACTCTCATCTATCTCTGAGAGTGCAACTCTCAGAGCTGTCAAATCGAAAGCCCCTTTGCGCAAGAGGTGTACGTTACGAGCCGCTTGAATAACTTTCCCAAGTAGAGAAACATATATTGCTCTTTCGAGTAAGCTAATATCTTCTAGACCTCGAGGGGCACTTGGCTGCGATGGTGTGGCTAGCGGTGGAGACCAGAGTGGTGGTGAGGGTAATGGAGAATGATAAACACTTTCCGCGGATGAAATGCTAGAGCTAGAAGACTGATGTGACGGATTGGATTCAGGCGTCATATACCAAGTGGGGTAAAATACGTGCTTCGGAGTTGATGGATCCGCAGCTGAAGAAGTCGAGGAAATTGGAGATTCGGTTCCCGCGCTGTCATCGTCGTCCTCCAAGCTCACAGGCGTCACTGGTCTCTGGTCCTGAATGGTCGCGTGGGAGCTGACAGATTTCTGAATGATGACTTCAGGAGAGGCGGATCTGTTTTGTTCGTCTTGTATATCGATGTTCGTACTTTCATCTGGGAAGTCCAATTCAACGACACCCTCCATGTCCAATATTGAACCGAGCGAGGAAGGGTTGGTTACCAGAATGCTGAAAATGAGCCGTGTGGCTCGTTCCCTTTCCCCAGTCGAGACCGTTGAGACACTTTCATCCATCATCCATTTGAACAGCGCATGGGGAAGACTGTAAACAAAGCAAATATCCTGGCGTTGTGCATCTTTGGGAACATATATCCTCAATGTGTCCTCTGTTGTTTCCATGTGAAGTTCGCTTTGGGATTGTATCACTTTCAATGTGCAACCATCCTCAAGAAGATGTAACTCTGACCTGATCCCGTCCGTTTCTAGTACTGTAGATCTTTTAATGAGCTGAAAAAATGCCATGGGGTCCACTAGAGCCCTCGGACTTTCAAAGTGAGTTGCGACACTATTTACACTTTAGTATATGTTACTAACCTCTGGCTGGGCTAACTGACCGGCATAATGCATGAGCCCTAGATTTGATGTTACGGCATGACTCTTGAACGGAATATTCGCCATTGCCGATTGGTGCTGTAACTTCAGTCACCTTTACTGACAGGCGACGGCCATCCAATCCAGCCCACTGCAGGAAAGGCTGAAGACAACGAACTTCGTCAAGTGTAAAGTCGAGCATTTTTGCCCTGCTACCAAATTTCTCCCCTAGTGGCTTGCGGTCGACTATTGCGAAATCGGTTGAAGTATCAAGTAGCTGGACTTCACCATTTGGAAATCTGACAGGAAATACCCGTCCGTCCAGAATAGGTTTCGGATCTGGCGTATTCTTTGACGCGGAAAGAAGAAAACTGAACTGACATAACTCTTGCTTCACTTCAGAGATTGACGCGCAGCTCGATATTGAACCTTTCCTTTTGAGTTCCTCGTAAACCATATCTAGAGTCAACGTTTCAACTCCTAAGAAATCAACGAAGAACGTCTTCATTTCTGGATACTGGCTATTCAGGGTTGTCTTTCCCGGAATAGTCGTAGCGCTCGACCATAAGCAAGCTAACACCGCATGCCATTCTCCGGCGGCATATATTAAGGGCTCTTGCTGAAAGCTATCCCTGTCGGTCTGTTAGGACACGGCTCCTAAATATATATAACAGAAACTTACTTGATGGTCTTCCTTTCGTATTCTGGTACCTTTGACTCCAAGCCAGCCAATAGGTCGTACATCAGATATATAGTGTACGCATCTGGACTCTCTCCTTCTATTTGCATGTTTATTTCCTTGATAATGTCGATCCATGACAAATCAGTAACTCCAACAGAATTCCGCAGAAATGGCGTAAGTGTAGCCTCAAGGGTTGGATCTTCCGCAAAAAAGGGCTTGTAATACCAAGCTAACCCATATAAAGTCCTCATCTCTCGAGGGGCATCCCATCGGCAACTTGAAGGTTTTACCCAAGATCTAACTCCAGGGAGAAACACAAACCTGTCGGCATGAAAAGACGACCTATATTAAAGATTTTTAATATCCAGCAGATCATTTTAGCGAGATGCTAGACAGGACTTACTTGACCCTGGCCAGATCCTGGGATTTTGTAGATTCATCAGTATTGATAATCTTGGTATATATTTGCCTATACAAGTCAAATATTCTTTGTCGTCTTGATTCATCAGAGCCTACCGAGTGCTGCTTCAGTATTTGTAGAATATCCAGGTAGAAGTTGAGGTCATCGGATTTTCCCACGCCGAATACGTCATGCAAGAACTCCCAAGCATTCAAGTCGTCAGGGGCGAGCGTATTTGTCAAATCGAGAAATGGGAAGAGACTGACGTCGTCTATATATTGGAGACAACGGGACTTGAGGTAAGGGATGGGAAGGTATGCAGATGACAATCTTGTGCTTTCCTTTCCTCCATAGGGAATGAGAATTGTTTCAATATCGTTCTTAATGGATCTATTACCAGAAATTGCCGGATTGAGAACATTCCAGTAGTCTTGTAACACTCCGAGAAGGGCATCTGTCCGATAATCTATAATATAACGGAAGAGATCTGTCACTGAGTCGTTGTCTATCAGCCTGAGACGTGTGCGAACTCCTAGAGTATTCTGGAGCCAATCAATCCAAGCTTTGTTCTCTTCAGATGTCTGCTGACTATCAGGACCATCGAGATAGACGGGTAATAGAAAGTCGACTGGAAAGCCTGGTGCGCTGAAAGATGGCTCAGATGAGTCTGTTACCTCTTTCAAAATATTCCTTGCCCCAAATGGACAGTCGTCTGAGATGTACACATCCTGTGACCGAGGTTTCTTTAGGATTCTCTTCTCGGTAAGAACGGCGACGTGTTGATACTGCGTAAAATCTCCTGACTTTGGAGTGTGAGTGCGGTAGAGAAACTCCAAATGGGCCAGTGCAGGTTCGACAGGATAGGGTGAGTGGCCGAGGGGTAAGTTTTGGTAATGTTTGAATACGAGTTCCCGTACTTGCGAAACTGATGCTTGAGTTGCTCCGAGATGCTTGAAGAGTTTTGCTCGTGTGGCGTTCAAAACTGCGGATGCATCGATAAGGGATAATTTAAGATCACTAGGGATCATGACTCCAGATACAGTCGGAAACGTCAGAGGGTTAACTGCATTTTCACATGACACCCAAGTCTGGTTCTGGAGTGGAATCAATTCCAGACTTTGTACCATGTATAAGCAAAGTTTCCGATCAATAAACCGATAGTCTTCGAAAGGCAGACTTAAAAGCTTTGCCGCTGCTGTATGCCATTGATCACTTGTCGATGCTGACTTGATTTTTGAACGTGGGTGTACGAGATCTGCTTCAACGCGGTCGAGAATCAAGGGCATATCCATTACCTCAAGCCCAAACTCGTGTAACATATGCAAGTCGGCCGCATCATAGCACTGTGATAAGTACATCTCCGTCTCAATATCGTTGAAGAGGGGTTTATCTTTGTATATCATCGTATGTCCCAGTTCGCGCACGTCTCGGATTAGGCGTAGTGAGCCTTCACTTCGAGGGCGCATCACTGGTACAGTCGCTATTTCACTCTTGATTCGGTTGATTAGTGACAACCAGTATCTATCCCAAGGGAAGTCGTCCTTTTGAGGCAGATATCTCATCCAGTTGTATTGGAGGTGATCATCCGTACAAAGTTCCTGTATGGCAATTCCAAATGCCTGCGCAATGCCTTCAAGCAAAGATTGATTTCTGTTAGACGTGGTGATGATGTCCTGGCGATTAGCTTGTGTCACGAAGTCTGCTTGAATCAAGAACTAACAAACGGTCAACATATTGGACCAAATTGGGAACTTAGTCTGCCACTTACTTTGAAGCCCATGGTTCGGATTGGCAAAAACGCAAAGACTTGCTGACTTTGAATCACTGGCTCCAATCCTGCAACATCTAGCTGGAATGCGAGGATCACTTGGGAAGTTCCCCATACCTTAGCAGCCTCTTCAGCCTCTGTATAGGTTCGATTTTCGCTCCGTGAAAGATTATGGGCAAGGTACTTAGTGACGTGGTAACTGGAAACCTCCTCCGAGACACCACCATCCCGTGACTTGATCAATGAGATTCGATGTGGGGTGGAAGATGAGCTTCGAGTCGAATACCTCACAGATGAAGTTTCCTGATTATCCGCGTCTAGGAAGATGACATTTATGCATCCAATATTCTTCAAGAATAATAGGCAGTTGCCCTGAATGTCTTCAAACTGTTCTATGATTAGCCGGCGGCGTGCGTCGAGTGAAGCGGCGTCCCCATCGTCGTGCAGAAACAGTTTGATTCTTGTGATGTCGTCCGGCGGGCGATCATGTGTATCTTCCCATACTGGAGTGATCATTCCAACGCCAGTCTGTCCAGGCCGGTGGTTGAAGGAGAAAGAAAAATCACCAGACTGGATGTGTGCTTTATACGCAACCATAAAGACCGATTTGAAGCCAATGCCTTTCTCCCCGATATATCCCTGTGCCCCGGTTTTCGAGCTCTTTCCGATGTCACAGATGGCTTTAAGATTCTCGGGCGAAAAACCATCTTCGTTACATTCGACAACAATGTGCTGGGGAGCAACCCTGAAGGTTATATATGGCACTTCGTTCCGTGCGCGAGCTCTAGAAAAATGGTTGTCGTCGGCATTGTGGAGTAGTTCGAAAACAAACCGCGCATTGCTCGTGTAGAGATTCTGAGCCAGGCTGCGACACCAACTGTCAGCACACAAGCAGCACGGTAATAAAGAGAAACTCACGTAATGACTGAAGAGCCAACTATTCTATGGAATCTGTGCGTCATTGCATCCACATCTCTCCTCGCTCTTGGTAGCAAAGTCTCCAAAACATCGTCACTCAGGTAACCATTCTCTGCAGCAATCTCCTGTACTAGTTCTCGGGCTCTCGCCTGCGAGAGTGAGTCCATTATGCCTGAGCGAAAGAGCTTAGAAATTTATGAGCAGAAGTCAAAAGAGGATAAATCAAAAGAGTGGATTTGAAGGCCCTGTATTTAAGTCCCTCGAAGAACAAGTCAGGATTACGCCTGAATATCAAGAATGGGCCATCCCACAATAAAACGAGGCACAGCCGGCGTGGTGTTGATATTTCATAGCGAATTGAACTTCACAAGTTTACTCCTGCAGCTATCTTTATCGTCTGGGTAGCCAATGTAGCCAACGTAGTGAGTCCAGGATCATACACCCTCTTGTAGCTTTGGCGCAGGAACCATGCATACAACCTTCCATACACCAACAGATGAGTTATAGTCCACTTGAAACGCGAAACGATCCTTTCAGCTGCAGAACATGAAAGGCACGCACATTCGGGAAGGGGATGTGGCCACCGGGCCGTGTTCGAAGCTCCCAGCCGGCGGCCGAGGTAACATTAGACAGGGGCTTGTCACAATCAAGGCTGTTGGGAGGTTGTTTATGTGGGTCCCACGTGGCATGTTTGTCGCGGGAGGATCTGCCGGGCTTGCAGTATTAGACTGACAGTTATTCTGTAATATTCGCAATTTAAAATTTATCGAGATAACCTAACAAGCTGGTGACATAATTCCCGAGAGTTGCCGAATGAGACAGTAGAAGTAAACCAACCAATCAAGGCTAATTTCGTTGCGTAACTAACCCTACATTTCCAGCCTTATACCCGTATGTACTATCCATATACCCCCCAGCACAGCGTGTGATTTGTTTCCCAGTTTAGGAACCCTGGTGCCTTACGTAGTATTGATATAGTATTTATATGCACTATGTTAAACGGTAAGCAATACATGTAGCCAGTTAACGATTAGGTATCTATTCGTCTATAATTAGCGCCTGGCAGGGGGTTATGAGGAACATAATTCTGATATAGCATAGTAGCTGTCGATTTATTACCAAGTCTATGGTGATCTTGACTTCTTACATTCAGTACATGCCACTTTATTAGACTATAGCAAGTCTCGAGTTTAAAACTTGGCTAGTTGGCTCTTATTGATAGGTCATTTCCGTTCGTATTAGCCGCCCTCTATAGAAGTTATGCAGTTGGATCCTACAATATCACCCTAGAAGCCGGCTTTGAAACACTACGATTGAGGCAAATCCATGCTATTGCATCTTCTGACGGGTTTGAGGTAAAATCGTAACACCAAGGCTCCCAAGTCATTAGTTTGGGTTAAATCTAGGGTATGTTCAAGAACCTCGATTAATAAACAGGCAAGCCCCTTGCTGAAAACGGCATACTAGCCGCCTATATGGCATATGGAAAGTACCCCGTTCTATGTGCTATCAAAAGAAAACTAGTGACATAGGAACTCTTGGCTGCATGCGTGAGGAAGATAATGTTACAACCCTGTTTGGTCAGGTGATTCAGGTCACGTGACCCCGGGTCAGCGATCTCGCTGTCTCAGCAAGATCGCAAAATCAATAAAGATCTCGTGGAAAAATCCTAAATAGTAAAAAGTATAAAAAGGATAAAATTCCTTTACGTATTTAGTTATTTATTTTTATTCGAGAGTTATTAATTTAAAATTATAATTACTTTTTAATATTATAATAAAAGTATTTTAAAATCTTTTTAACAAATAAAGCTTTATAAATCTCTTAAATTAATTTTGATTTATTATTATTTTTAAATTAAAAAAAACCTAATACGTATTTACTTATAAAATTAATTAACTAAAAATATATAAAAAGGTTTATTATATTTTAATAGTTTTTTAATTAATTTTTAATTAAATCGATTTAAAATAAATATGTTTTTAAAAAAAATTATAATAATTAATAAGCTTTTAAACGAAAACTTTAAATTTTTTTATAATATAATAAAAAGATTTAAAAAAACTAATATAAAAATTAATTATAATTATAACTAAAAAAAACCTTAAAAAGATACTTTTAAATGTGACGAACCTCCTTGTGTATTCCTAGTTAACTGACTTCACAGGTGAGTACGTATTGGGTTTTCTTGATTTAAAGGTAACAGTGGGTTAAGATTAGTTTAATTGATTTATAATGTTATGTTCGTTAAAAAGGTTTTAAAGTATTCTCACTATAGTATTAAAAAGTGATTATAGTTTTAAATTGATAGCTAAAGAACTAAAAAAAAAATGAATAACTAGATTAATAAGGAGATTTTAACCTATTTATATAAATGTCCCTTAGGACTGTATTTAGCGCACCTCCTGGTTCTCCGTATTATCTGTTAACCCCGATAGATAATATGTGTGTCCTCTCTTAATTATCTCTTTATAGCAACAGATAATAGGGATAAAAGTTATATAATTAACATATAACAACGCCTAAAAATAAAACTATCTTTTTAATTTGTAATATTATTTCCCGTTTTTATTATTTTTATCTTAAAAACTAATTTTACCTCTTTCTCCACCATTATATTTAATCGTGGTGTTTAAAAAAACTCTTTTTTACTAGGGAAAAAAAATCGTTTATAAATTACCGAAGAAATAATATTATAATTATTTCCTTATTTAGTTTTGAAGTTATGCCTTGCGATTATTATACTGAAAAGGGATTAGTATATAGAATAATAAAGGGTTATTCTCGGTATAAGGAATGTTTAGAGGTTAATAATCGTAACTATGGAGGTAGCGAAACATCTCTCTTGTTTATACAAAACATTTCGCGTGAGAAAAAACGTCTAAATAAGGAAGAACTAGTAGCGAAAAGGTTTTTATTAAAGCTTTAATAAAGATATTAAGACGAGTTAAAGCGTTAATAAGAGGAAATGCGAACAGCTATTTCTCGTTTAGTTCGTTTATAAAAATAATAAAACTTTTTTAAAGAGCGTGAAATGGAAATAGTTTGTCGTGGTTATTAAAGTTTAAAAGAGTTAAAGAAATAAGAGCGTGTTATAACTAAATAGTAGCGTCTTTTTAAAGAGCAGTAGAACACGGAGGAATCGCTGCGTTAATTTATATCCGGGTAAGGCGTGTTTACTTTAGAGGTTTTTCCTTCTTTCGACTGGTTTTAACTAGACTCGAGTCTCTCCCTCCCGGTCGATCCGGGTTCTAGCGGTGAAAGCTCGCAAGTTTATTCGCTAGGTTCTTTAGGTGTTTAAGTGGTTTTTAAGTGTTTTTTTCCGGTGGGTAGCCCTCCTATTTAATAAAATATTATAATTAATCTCTAACTCGTCTTAAATCTAATATCTTTTTTATTTCGTACTTATTAGGGTTTTTTTTAAATTCTAGTTGGTTTTTTGGTATAGTGTTATTCGATATTGGTTTTAAAAGTGAAATATGAAATATAAGATATATTTTGGATTTTTTTAGTAGCGCTAGCTTGTAATTAACTTTTAAAACAACTTTTTTAATTCTATATAGTCTTAATTTCTTAAACTTAAGTTTTTTGTTAAGTCGCTTTGTTTTAATTTAGGGTGTTTTTAATGTTACGTTTTATTATTAATAAAATAAATAAATTATGTTTTCTTTTTTAAGAATTAATCCCTTAATTCTTTTTTTATTATAATACTTTATTATTTTATCTTAAATAAATTATAATTTTTTATAGCTATTATTATACTACTTAGACTTTTTCGAATAGTACTTCTACTCTCGGGGCCTCTATTTCGACTTTTAATGCTTTCGTAAGTTCGATTAGTTGTTTTTAGACTTCCGCTTTTTACCTGTATACTGCCTCGTATAATGACATCTTTATGTTTTTGTTGATTAAAGTGTTATACGCTATTTAAGCCATTAGTAATAACTTTACTTAGTTATTTATTTCTTAGTTAACATAGCTTTATAAATATTGTTTTATTATTTGGTTTAATTTCTTTATTTATTTATCGGTTTAAAGATAATACGTTATAAATAATTTTTACTTAATTCCTATTCGTTTTATTAAATTAGTTCAAAATTTTAACGTAAATAACTTATTTTTATTTAAAATAACACGTTTTAGTAACTTATATTTATTAATATACTCTCTTAAAAAACTAAAAACTAACTATTCTATTATGCTCGATTCGTTAAATAGTAAAAAGTAGACATATTTCGTGAGTTTATTAACAATTACTTATATATTATTATAAAGTACTTTTATAATAGAATCTTTTAATTTTAGGAGTTTTACTACGAAATCCCATACAATTATGTGCCACGCTCTATTAAGTATTTGGGTTAATTATAATAATTTATATGGTTTATATTATGATGCTTTAACCTTATTACAAATATTATAATTCTTTATAATTCTTTTAACTATTTATCGTATTCCTGGAAAGTTAAATTCTTCTTAGAGTCGTTTTATTGTTTTGAAAATCCCTTGATGGCTATATAAAGGATATTTATGAAATTCTTTAACGAATTCGTCTTATATTCGTTTTAATACGTATACCTTTTCTTTATACGAGAGAAGTTCGTCGCTAGATCCTTGTTAAAACTATAACTATTTTTCCTTTTAATTATAATTTTCCTTAAAACGTTATTTCTAGTCTCTTATGTTAATTCGCATATAAGTTAATATAACTAATCCGTTATTTTGTCGTTTAAACATTTAAACATCTCTTTTATTGATTTTTAATTTATAATCTCCCTTTTTATTAAAAAGATCTACTTAAATATTTTCCTTTCCCTTAATATACTAGATTTTAAAATTAAAATTAAACAGGAAAATTATTTAACGCTTATGTTTTTAATTAAGCGTTTATATTATTATAAATCGTATAAGGTTTTTATGATTTAAATAAATGTTAATAGGTTCCTTGGTTCTGTTAAGCTATAATTCCCATTCCTTTAATGCTTTAATGATTATTAATAATTCCTTATTATAAATCTAATAATTTAATTTAATACTATATAGTGCTTTAAATTAATACGCGACTAATGTGACGAACCTCCCTGTGTGTTCCTAGTCAGCTGACTTTACAAGTGAGTACGTACTGGGTTTTCTTGATTTAAAGGTAACAATGGGTTGAGATTGGTTTAAGTAATTCACAATAGTTGTTCGTTAGAGAGGTTTCAAGATACTCTCACTATAGTATTAAAGAGTGACTATAGTCTTAGATTAATAGCTAAAAAACTAGAAAGAATGACTAAATACATAAAGAGATTCTGATTTATTTATACTCTAGAAATAAATAAAGAATACTTATCTTCTCTTTAATTCTTTATAGATTCTTAGGGAAAGTAACAAAAAATCCTACTTCTCTTTAATTCTTTATAGATTCTTAGGAAGAATTACAAAGAATCCCATTTTAAATCACGGGACCCTTAAGGTCACGTAACTTTTTCTTATTTTATCCTTATTAGTCGTAACATTATTTCTCCTCTTTTTTTGTTTTTTTGTCCTTAAAATAATTAAATAAATTTCTTTTTTTTTATCTTATTATTCGCTATGCCTCTTAAAAAAGTAACTAAATCTTTTATATATACAAACAAGAAATCCTCCTTTAAATATCGCAAAGAACTAGCTTACGCGATTTCTTAATTTAGTTTTAAAGTTATACCTTGTTTTAAGTGCTTTAATAAAGGCTTATCTTATAAAATATTAAAGGGTTATAACAAGTGTTAAAATTATAATATTTTAAACGTGTTGTTTTACGATAGAAACCTTATTTCATTATCTTCTTTTAAGAACCTTTATACTAAAAAGTTACAAATTAATCGTAAAAAACGTATTATTAAATAATCGTTTTTAGATCTTTAGCGTCGTTATTAAAAAAAGGCTTGTCAAGAATTTAAGTGTTAATAAGTCGAGGCTAACGAGGCCCTAAGTCGTTTAATTCGTTTAAATTAATAGTAAGATTTTCTTTAAGAAAAAGGTATACGGTTTATTTAAAGAGGTTTTTAAAACTTAAATAAGATAAAAAAGCAAAAGCGTATTAAGACAGAACAAAAACGCCTTAATAAAGAGCAGCAGCGCACGGAGAAATCGCTGCGTTAATTTGAATTTAAGCAAGACGTGCTTGCTTCGAGGGTCTTCCCCTCCTTCGATTAATCCTAACTGGATTCTCAGGCTTCCCCGGTCGATCCGGATTTTAGCGGTGAAAATTCACGAGTTCATCCGCTAGATTTTTCAGGTGTTTAAGTGGTTCCCAAGTGTTTTTTTCTAATAAGTAACCTTTTCATTTAATAAAATATTATAATTAACTTTCGACTTATTTTAAATTTAGTATCTTTTTTATTTCGTATTTATTAAGATTCTCCTTAAATTCTAATTGGTTTTCTAATATAGCGTTATTTAGTACTGGTTTTAAAAGCGAAATATGGAATATAAAGTGTATTTTAAATCCTTTTAATAGTGCTAGTTTATAGTTAACTTTTAAAATAACCTTTTTAATCTTATATGGTCCTAATTTCTTGAATTTAAGTTTTTTGTTAAGTCGTTTTATTTTAATTTAAGGTATTTTTAATATTACGCCTTGTTATTAGCGAAATAAATAAATTATATCTCCTCTTTTAAGAATTAATCCCTTAATTCTTCTTTTATTATAGTACTTTGTTATTTTATTTTAAATAAATTATAATTCTTTTTATAACCGTTATTATATTACCTAAATCTTTTCGAATAGTACTTCTACTCTCGGGGTTTTTATTTCGACTCTTGGTACTTTCGTAAGTTTGATCGGTTGTTTTTAAGCTTCCGCCTTTTACCCGTATATTGCCTCGTGTAATAACATCTTTATATTTTCATTAATCGAAGTGTTATATATTATTTAAGCTATTAATAGCAATTTTACTTAATTATTTATTTCCTAGTTAACATAGCTTTATAAATATTATTTTATTATTTAGTTTAATTTCTTTATTTACCCGTTTATTTAAAGGTAATATATTATAAATAACTTTTATTTAATTCTTATTCGTTTTATTAAACTAGTCCAAAATTTCGACGTAAACAATTTATCTCTATTTAAAACAACACGTTTTAATAACCTATATTTATTAACATATTTTTTTAAGAAGTTAAAAGTTAATTATTCTACTATACTTAATTCGTTAAATAATAAAAAGTAGGCGTATTTCGTGAGTCTATCAATAATTACCCATATGCTGTCATAATGTACTCTTATAATAAGATCTTTTAACTTTAAAAGTTTTATGTGACGAACCTCCCTGTGTATTCCTAGTCAGCTGACTTCACAGGTGAGTACGTACTGTGTTTTCTTGATTTGGAGGTAACAGTGGGTTGAGATTGGTTCAAGGATTCACAATGTTATGTTCGTCAGAGAGGTTTCAAGGTACTCTCACTATAGTATCAAAGAGTGACTGTAGTCTTAGATTGATAGCTAAGGAACGAGAGACTAATTACACAAGGAAATTCTAATCTACTTATACTCGTCCTTCCTCTCATACAATTCACTGAATAGTTGAATCGTAGGTTGCCCCACCCACTATTCACATATTCGATGGGGTCACGTGCGCGGCACTCGTTTCCCACTTTAGGAGTCTCGTAACATTTTACTACGAAGTTTCATATAATTATATTCCATGTTTTATTAGGTATTTAAGTTGGTTATAATAATTTATATAGTTTATATCGTAATGTTTTAGCTTTATTATAAATGTTATAATTCTTTATAATTCTTTTAACTATTTATCGTATTCCTGGAAAGTTAAATTCTTCTTAAAGTCGTTTCATTGTTTTGAAAATCCCTTAGTGGCTATATAAAGGATATTTATGAAATTCTTTAATAAATTCGTTTTATATTCGTTTTAGTATATATATCTTTTCTTTGTACAAGAGAAGTTTATCGCTAGATCCTTACTAAAACTATAATTGTTTTTCTTTTTAACTATAATTTTCCTTGAACCGTTATTTCTAGTCTTTTATGTTAATTCGCATATAAACTAATATAACTAATTTATTATTTTGTTATTTAAACATTTAAATATCTCTTTTATTGATTTTTGATTTATAATTTCCTTTTTTATTAAGAAGATCTACTTAGATATTTTCCTTTCCTTTAATGTACTAGATTTTAAAATTGAATTTAAATAAGAAAATTATTTAACGCTCGTGTCTCTGGTTAAGTGTTTATGTTATTATAAATCGTGTAAGGTTTTTATGGTTTAAATAAATATCGATAGGTTCTTTAGTTCCGCTAAGCCATGATTCCCATTCCTTTAGTACTCTAATAATTACTAATAGTTCCTTGTTATAAATTTAATAGTTTAATTTAGTATTATGTAGTGCTTTAGATAGGTACGCGACTGGATACTATTTCCCATTATTTTCTAATTGCTCTAGGACTACTTTAATAGCGAAATCTAAAACGTTTATCCTTAATCGTTTCTTTTTATTTTTATTTAGAAGTTTATATATAACCTTATTAATTACAACTTCTTTTAATTACCGAAAAGCTTATTTAGCTTCTTTAGTGAAATAAAAAGCCTTTCTTGTTTTTACTAGGGTAGTTAGTTTTATTAATGGTTTAGCGATACGCCTGAAATCTTTAATGAATTATTTAACATAATTAATAAAGCCAAGAAATGTGCGTATGTTTATAACATTCTTGGGTTTTAACTAATCTTTAATTACTGCTATTTTTCCTTTTTAAATGCGGATTTCCTTTAGACTTATTATAAACCCTAAATAGTTTAGTTTTTTAACATGTTATTTATTTTTAGTTAGATAAATAAATAGATTCGCTTTTTCCAAGGCTTTTAATACTTGCTTTATATGTTTTTTATGTTCTTTCTCGTTTTCTAAGTAAATTAGTATATCGTCTAAATAAACGAACATAAATTTATTTAAAAACTTACAAAAAACTATTATAATTATATGTTAAAATATAATAAGTGCGTTAATAAGTTTAAATGGCATAACCTTATACTTATAATGTTTATATATTGTTTAGAAAGTTATATATTGTTCGTGTTTTTTAGTTATTCTAATTATATAATATTTATCGCGAAAGTTTAGTGCTATAAAGATTTAAGCCTTATTAATTTGTCTTTTTATGAGTTTCATTAGTAGTAACGAGTGTTCGTTTTTTTTGGTTATTTTATTAAGGTGTTAGTAGTTAATTACTTATCTCCATATTAAGTTTTCTTTTTTATTGATATGTTACTTCCCGTTTTTGTCGACTTTAGGTATTATTATTACCGGGTATTTTAACGAGGATTCTAATTCTCGAATATATCTTTTGTTAAGATCCTCCTAGATTCCTTTTTATAATGCTTTTTGTTTTTCCTAATTTATAAGATATACTAGGAATAATTTTAGTTATTTTCTTTCTTTAAAATGAATTTAGTAATTCCATTAATTATATTTTAGTAATTCTTTTTTTGTTCTATTTTTAAATAATTTATGGAAATAAAGGTACTTACGCGATACTTTTTTTATTAGATCTTTAAGCTTGGTTACTCGAATTATATAAGCGATATGTTTCGTTTTTATATTCGTTTCTCTGGAGTTATTTGCGGTACTTATCTCGTAACCCGTAGTGATTAACTCCTCTTATTTCTAATTTTAATAGAGCGTGTTTATCTCGAAATTTATTTGTGAATTACTTTTTTTAAACTAATTCATTCCTAAGATCATATCGTGATTTAATATGTGTATAATGTTAAAAGTGATTTATTTAAAATGTTTTTAAATAGTTACTAAAAAAGGAATTATTTCTCTTAATACTTTACTATTCTTGTAACTAAATATGTTTCCTTTAAAGTTTTATAGCTTATATAGACTTTGTTTATATATTTATAGTATTTTATTTTCTTGAGCCACCTTTGTTAAGACATAACTTTTATTTACTCCTAAATTTATTAGGGCTTTATATTTCCTTTTATTATACCTGACTCTAGTTATAATAGTGTTATTAAGTCTCGATTAGACTTTATATAAGGACTTGTTATTTATGGCTTCTCGTTGCCTTACTAGCGAAAGCCTTTACCGTTTTTTGGTTTTCCACGTCCCTTCTCCTTTAGTTTTCTTTTAGTTGTTATAACCTGGATGTCCTTTTATTCTTGGGTTTTTATAAAAGCGTGTTTCTAGTAATCATTACTTAAATAGTCTCTTTAATTACCCTTTACGTAGTAAGGGGTAAAAAGTTTATCCTTTATGTAAAACCTTGCACATTAAAACTTTAATTCTTTTTCGAGGGCTTTTTTATAACTTAAATTTGTTCTATTAACTCGGAATTTCTTAAAGTTCTAAATTATCCTTAAATAAAATAAATAATTATTAAGTTTACTTATTAGGGGTATCTCGATATCTCCCTTTAAGTTTATATTAATTTCCGGAAGTTTTCCTCTTTTTTTAAGGTATACTTTAATGATTTGTTTATAGCCTCGTTTAGTCGCACGTGTTTTTACTTATTACTTTATTAAGTGTTTCTTTATAAAGCCGAATAAACTAGTGTTGTATTTAGTTTGTTTTTTAAGCTATTATAAAAGATATAGTTTCTTCCATAATTCCTATAATTTTTCCTTAATCTCGTTTTCTTTAAAACCTGTTCTAAGCAAGTTATATACGTTACATAGTACCGAAATGTAACACATACAACCTTTAATTATTACTTCGTAACTTCTTTTGGAACTTAAGTAAAGATAACATGTTTTAAGGTAATATAGCTATTATGAGGTGTTATTATAAATACACTTATTTTCTTTCGTGTTATTACTTTCTAGTTTTTAAGGATAATAACCGGCTCTATCCTTAAAACTTTTATATACTTAATAAGCGTTATTAATATAAAAGCTTTAATATAACGATATATGTTTTTTTAAGTTTTAATAAATATTATAACTATTATTTATATAAAACCTCTAATTTAGGCTATTATGTTGGTTTTTCCCTTAATAGATTTCGTATTTATCGTTTTTATAGTGGCTTTAATGTAGATTATTATAGTTTAACTTAATTCTTAAGTCGTATCCTAGTTTATAGTTATCGTATTTGTATGGTAGTTCGCCTTCGTTATATCCTTATTTAGTTTGTTTTAGTGTGAGATATCCTAAATATAAATAGTTATCCTTTAAATAATCTTTATAGTTAACTTAATAAAATTTATAAACTTTTTTTATAAGGGCCTTTTTAATCTTTTTTACTTTAATAGTGCTAATAGTAAATACTTGATTTATTTCTTTGTTATTTTCGAATTAAACTCTTGCCTTGGCGATTCTTTTCTCGAGTTAAGAAATCCCTCTTGTTTTTAATTCTTGTTTCTTAAAACTTTGGTACTCGTTTTTATAATGTTTTTTCTTTTTATAATTAAAACATTTAATGGTTGATTTGTTTCGTTTTTTTCGTTTTTTTTAAATAACGTTAATTTTAATAGGGTTTAATTTAGTTTTAATGCTTTTCCTGGTTTTGGCACCGCTTTTGTGATTTCCTTTTTTTAGTTAATCGCCATTTCTTTATTATACCGTTTTTTTCTTTTTAAGGTATCATTCGAAGTTCTCGTTATCGATGGTAATTATCATTATAATGTAGTCATTAAATTTTCTTGAGTTCCTTTCTTTATATAGGTTTATTTTATATAATTTATTCTTTATATGGTTTTTTAACCTTTAATAAAATAAGTAGTATAAGCTTTTAATAAGTAGTTATAACTAGCTTACAAGTTTCTTGAACTTAATAATATAATTTAAAGCTTTTTTGTTTTGTCGTAATTTATAAAGTCGAGCTTTGGCTTGTTATTTAAGAATTAAATTGCCAAACATAGACTTAAATTGTTTTTTAAATTCCTTATAATTCTTGAAGATTTTTTTCGTATCTTCTTGGGCGTTTAATCCGTTTTCTAGATAGTCCTTTAATACTAGTTAAAACCAAGTTAAGGCGGTTTTGACTAGGAGTTAAGATATTATAAAAACCTTTTATTCTTTAGTAGTAATTATCTTATAATAAAATTATAAATAGGTTCTAGCTTAAATTAAAAATCTTTTTAAATTACTTAACCCATTATATTTATTAGGTGTAATTAATTTAAAACTCTTTACGTCGAGGGTTATTATATTATTTTCGTCGTTTAAGTTATTGGGGTCGTTATCGTTTAAAGGTGGTTACTTGTCTTTAAAAGGTAGGGGTTATTTTGCCTGTTTATCTTTTTTTTTAGGTATTTCTTCCTCCTCTTTTTCTTTTTTTTTAAATGCTTTTTCTTGTTGATCTTTCGAGATGTCTTTTTATGACTCTTCTTTAATTATAATTATAATAAATTCTTATATTAGTTTTTTTAAACCTTTTTATTATACCGTAAAAAAACTTAAAACTTTCGTTTAAGAGCTTGTTAATTATTATTTTTTTACTTATTTCTTTTTTTGTTACCTTTTGGTCTTAAGGGGTATACTTGTCCTGGGACGGTTTAATTAAAAGTCCTTTCCTTTCCTAAATCAATGTTAAGTACTAATTAAAGAGCTATCAAAATATAACGAACTTCCTTATGTGTTCCTAGTTAATTGACTTCATAAGTAAGTACGTACTGGGTTTTCTTGATTTAAAGGTAATAGTGGGTTAAGATTAGTTTAAGTAATTTATAATGGTTATTCGTTAAAGAGGTTTTAAGGTATTCTTATTATAGTATCAAAGAGTGACTATAGTCTTAGATTAATAGCTAAAGAATTAGAAAGAATGACTAAATACATAAGGAGATTTTGATTTATTTATACTTTAAAGATAAATAAAGAATACTTATCTTTTCTCTGATTCTCTATGGATTCTCAGGGAGAGTAACAGAGAATCCTACTTCTCTTTGATTCTCTGTGGATTCTCAGGGAGAGTCATAGAGAATCCCACTTTAGGTCACGGGACCCTTAAGGTCACGTGACCTTTTCCTGTTTTATCCCTGTTGGTCGTAACAACTAAGTACCATTTCTTATTATTTTCCAGTTACTTTAAAACTGTTTTAATAACGAAATCTAAGGCGTTTATCTTTAATCGTTTCTTTTTATTTTCGTTTAAAAGTTTATATATAACCTTATTAATTATAACTTCCTTTAACTACTAAAAAGCCTTTCTTGTTTTTGTTATAATAGTTAGTTTCGTTAATGGTTTAATAATACGCCCGAAATTTTTAATGAATTATTTAACGTAATTAATAAAGCCAAGAAATGCGCGTACGTTTATAACATTTTTAGGTTCTAGTTAATCCTTAATTATTACTATTTTCCCTTTTTAAATACGAATTTCTCTTAAACTTATTATAAATCCCAGATAATTTAGTTTTTTAATATGTTATTCACTTTTAATTGAATAAATAAGTAGGTTTATTCTTTCTAGGGCTTTTAACACTTGTTTTATATATTCCTTATGTTCCTTTTCACTTTCTAAATAAATTAATATATCGTTTAAATAAACGAATATAAATTTATCTAGAAATTTGCGGAAAATCGTTATAATTATATGTTAAAATGTAGCAAGTGTGTTAATAAGTCTAAACGATATAACTTTATACTTATAATATTTATATATCGTTCGAAATACGGTATATTATTCGTGTTCTTTAGCCATTTTAATTATATAATATCCATTACGAAGGTTTAATGCTATAAAGATTTAAGCCTTATTAATTTGTCCTTTTATAAGTTTCATTAGTGGTAACGAGTATTCGTTTTTCTTAGTTATTTCATTAAAGTGTTAATAGTTAATTACTCGTTATTATACTAGGTTTCTTTCTTCGTTAATACGTTGCTTTTTATTTTTATTAACTTTAAATATTATAATTACCGGGTATTTTAACGAGGACTCTAATTCTTGAATGTATCTTTTATTAAGATCTTTTTAAATTCCTTTTTATAATGCTTTTTATTTTTCTTGATTTATAAGATATATTAAAAATAGTTTTAGCTGTTTTCTTTTTTTAAAGTAGATCTAGTAATCTTATTAGCTATATTTTAATAATTCTTTTTTTATCTTGTCTTTAAATAATTTATAAAAACGAAAGTATTTACGTAGTACTCTTTTCGTTAAATTTTTAGGCTTAGTTACTCGAATCATATAAGTAATATGCTTTATTTCTATATTCGTTTCTTTAAAGTTATTTGCGGTATTTATCTCGTAACCCGTAATGGTTAACTTCTCTTATTTTTGATTTTAATAAAGCGTATTTTAATAAAGCGTATTTATCTCGAAATTTATTCGTGAATTACTTTTTTTAAGCCAATTCATTTTTAGTATTATATTATAATTTAATATATATATAATATTAAAAATAACTTATTTGGGATGTTTTTAAATGGTTACCAAGAAAGGAATTGTTTTTTTAACACTTTATTATTCTCGTAACTAGATATATATCTTTCGAAGTTTCGTAATTAATATAAACTTTATTTATATATTTATGGTATTTTGTCTTTTTAAGTTATTTTAACTAAGATATAACTTTTATTTGCTTTTAAGTTTATAAAGGCTTTATACTTTTTTCCATTATACTTAACTCTGGTTTTAATGGTATTATCGAGTCCCGACTAGACTTTATATAAAAACTTGCTATTTATGGCTTCTCGCTGCCTTACTAGCGAGAGCCTTTGCCGTTTTTTGGTTTCTTTAAATTATTATAACCTAGATATCTTTCTATTCTTAGGCTTTTATAAAAACGTGTTTCTAGTAATTATTATTTAAATAGTTCTTTTAATTATTCTTTACATAATAAAGGGTGAAAAGTCTATTTTTTATATAAAACCTTATATATTAAAACTTTAATTCTTTTTCGAGGGCTTTTTTATAACTTAAATCTATTTTTCTATTAACTCGAAATTTCTTAAGGTTTTAAATTATTTTTAAATAAAGTGTATAATCCTTGAATTCGTTTATTAGGAGTAACTTGATATTTCTTTATAGGTTTATATTAATTTCTAAAAACTTTCTTTTTTTTTTAAGGTATACCTTAATAATTCGTTTATAACCTAGTTTAGTTACACGTATTTTTACTTATTATTTTATTAAGTGTTTTCCTATTAAGCTAAATAAATTAATATTATACTTAGCTCGTTTTTCGAGCTATTATAAAAAATGTAGTTCTTTTATAATTCCCACAACTCGTCTTTAACTTCGTTTTCTTCGAAACCCGCTTCGAGCAAGTCGTGTACGTCACATAGTATTAAGGTGTAACATATATAACCCTTAGTAATTGCTTCGTTACTTCTTTTAAAACTCGGGTGAAGATAACATGCTTTAAAGTAATATAATTATTGTGGGACGTTATTATAAATACATTTATTTTTTTCCGTATTATTACTTTTTAGTTTTTAAAAATAATAACTAGTTTTGTCCTTAAAACTTTTGTGTATTTAATAAGCGTCGTTAATATAAAAGCTTTAATATAACGATATATGTTTTCTTAAGTTTTAATAGATATCGCAGTTATTATTTATATAAAACCTCTAATTCAAGCTATTATGTTAACTTCTTCCTTAATAGGTTTTACACTTGTTATCATTATAATGGCTTTAATATAACTTATTATAATTTAACTTAATTTTTAAGTCGTATTTTAATTTATAGTTATTATATTTATATGGTAATTCATTTTCGTTATATCCTTATTTAGCTTATTTTAATATAAAATATTTTAAGTATAAATAATTATCTTTTAAATAATTTTTATAATTAACTTAATAATATTTATAAACTTTTTTTATAAAAACTTCCTCGTTTTTCTTTACTTTAATAATAATAATAATAAATATTTAGTTTACTTCTTTATTATTTTCGAAATAAACTCTCGCTTTAAAAGTTCTTTTCTCGAGTTAAGGAATCCCTCTTGTTCTTAGTTCTTATTTCTTAGGATTTCGACACTCGTTTTTATAATGTCCTTTTTTTTTATAGTTAAAACACTTAATAGTTAATTTATCTCGTTTCTTTTGCTTTTTTTAAGTAACATTAATTTTAATAAGGTCTAACTTAGTTCTAGTGCCTTTCCTAGTTCTGGCACCGCTTTTGTGATTTCCTCTTTTTAGCTAATCGCCATTCTTTCGTTATACCGTTTTTTTCTTTTTAAGGTACCGTTCGAAGTTTTCGTTATTAATAGTAATTACTATTATAACGTAGTTATTAAGCTTTCCTGGGTTCCTTTCTTTATATAGGTTTATCTTATATAATTTATTCTTTATATAGTTTTTTAATTCTTAATAAAATAAGTAATACAAGCTTTTAATAAGTAGTTATAATTAGTTTACGAGTTTTTTAAACTTAATAACGTAATTTAAAGCCTTTTTATTTTATCGTAATTTATAAAGTCGAGCTTCGGCTTATTACTTAAGAATTAAATTGCTAAATATAAACCTAAGTTGTTTTTTAAACTCTTTATAATCCTTAAAGACTTTCCTTATGTCTTTTTAGGCGTTTAATCCGTTTTTTAAATAATCTTTTAACACTAGTTAAAACTAGGTTAAGGTAGTTTCGACGAGGAGCTAAAATACCGTGAGAACCTTTTATTCCTTAGTAGTAATCGTTCTATAATAAAACCGTAAATAGGTTCCGGCCTATATTAAAAATCCTTTTAAATTACTTAACTTATTATATTTACTAAGTATAATTAATTTAAAACTCTTTATATCGGGAGTTATTATATTGTTTTTATCGTTTAAGTTATCGGGGTCGTTATCGTTTAAAAGTGGTTTTAGTTACTTGTTTTTAAGAAGTAAGGGTTATTTTGTTTATTTGTTTTCTTTTTTAAGTGTTTTTTCCTCCTCCTCTTTTTTTCCTTAAATGATTCTTCTTATTAAACTTCCGAGGTATCCTCTTATAACTCTTTTTTAACTATAACTATAATTAACTCTTATGTTAATTCTTTTAAACCCTTTTATTATACCGTAAAAGAATTTAAAGCTTTCGTTTAAAAGCTTGTTAATTGTTATTCTTTTATTTATTTCTTTTCTTATTGCCCTTTAGTCTTAAGAGGTATGTTTATCTTGGGATGGTTCGACCGAAAGTCCCTCCTCCTAAATCAATGTTAAGCATTAATTAAGGAGCTATTAAAATGTGACGAACCTCCCTATGTATTCCTAGTCAGCTAACTTCATAGGTGAGTACATACTAGGTTTTCTTAATTTGGAAGTAATAATGGGTTAAAATTAGTTTAATTAATTATGTTCGTCAAAGAGGTTTCAAGGTACTCTCACTATAGTATCAAAAAGTAACTATAGTTTTAGATTAATAGCTAAGGAACTAAAAATGAATAACTAGATACATAAGGAGATTCCAATCTATTTATACAGCAGAGATAAACAGAGAACACTTATCTTCTCTTTGGTTCTCTGTGGATTCACAGGGAGAGTTACAGAGAATCCCACTTCAGGTCACGGGACCCTCAAGGTCACGTGACCTTTTCCCGTTTTATCCTTGTTAGTTGTAACATATTACACCTTAATACTATGCAATATACATAATTTACTCGAAATAGGTTTCGAAAAAGACGAAATCGAGAAAAAATTATAAGAATTATAAAAAGAACTACATTTTCCATAATAGCTCGAAAAACAAGTTAAGTATAACACTAATTTATTCGGCTCCGTAAAGAAACACTTAATAAAATAATAAGTAAAAATACGTGCGACTAAATTAAACTATAAACGAATCGTTAAAGTATATTTCAAAAAAAAAAGTTTCTAGAAATTTATATAAACTTATAAAGAGATATTAAGTTACCTTTAATAAGCAAATTCGAGAATTATACCTTTTATTCGAAAATAATTTAAAACCTTAAAAGATTTCGAGTTAATAAAAAAATAGACTTAAGCTATAAAAAGGCCCTCGAAAAAAAATTAAAGTTTTAATATGCAAGGTTTTATATAAAGGATAAACCTTTTACCCCTTATTACGTAAAAAGTAATTAAAAAGATTATTTAAATAACGATTACTAGAAACACGTTTTTATAAAAGCCTAGAAATAAAAAGACATTCAGGCCGTAACAACTTAAAGAAACCCAAAAAAAAAGGACGTAGAAAACTAAAAAACGGCAAAAGCTCTCGCTAGTAAGGCAGCGAGAAGCTATAAATAATAAATCTTTATATAAAGTCTAGTTAAGACTTAATAATACCATTATAACTTAAGTTAAATATAATAAAAAGAAATATAAAGCCTTTATAAACTTAAAAATAAATAAAAATTATATTTTAATTAAAATAACTTAAAAAGACAAAATATTATAAGTATATAAATAAAGTTTATATTAATTATAAAACTTTAAAAAATATATATTTAGTTATAAAAATAGTAAAATACTAAAAAAGATAATTCCTCTCTTGGTAATCATTTAAAAACATCTTAAATAAGTCATTTTTAATATTATATATATATTAAGTCACGATATAATGCTAAAATAAATTAGCTTAAAAGAAATAACTTACGAATAAATTTCGAGATAAATACGCTTTATTAAAATCAAGATTAAGAAAAGCTAATTATTACGGGTTATAAAATAAGTATTATAAGTAACTCTAGAAAAACGAATATAAAAACGAAACATATCGCCTATATAATTCAAGTAACTAAACCTGAAAATCTAACAAAAAGAATACCACGTAAGTACTTTCATTTCTATAAATTATTTAAAAATAAAACAAAAAAAGAGTTATTAAAACATAACTAATAAAACCATTAAATCTACTTTAAAAAAGGAAAATAATTAAAATTGTTTTTAATATATCTTATAAATTAAGAAAAATAAAAAGCACTATAAAAAGGAATTTAAAAGGATCTTAATAAAGGATATATTCGAGAATTAAAATTCTTGTTAAAATACCTAGTAATTATAATACCAAAAATTAACAAAAACAAGAAATAACGTATTAATAAAAAAGGAAATTTAGTATAACGATAAGTAATTAACTACTAACACTTTAATAAAATAACCAAGAAAAACGAATACTTATTATTATTAATAAAACTTATAAAAGGATAAATTAATAAAGCTTAAATCTTTATAGCACTAAATCTTCGCGATAATTATTATATAATTAAAATGATTAAAAGACACGAATAATATACCGCATTTCGAATAATATATAAATATTATAAGTATAAAGTTATATTATTTAAACTTATTAACGTACTTGCTACATTTTAATATATAATTATAACGGTTCTCCGTAAATTTCTAAATAAATTTATATTTGTTTATTTAAACGATATATTAATTTATTTAAAAAGCGAGAAGGAATATAAAGAACATGTAAAACAAGTATTAAAAGCCCTAGAAAAGGTAAATCTACTCGTTTATCTAATTAAAAATGAATAATATATTAAAAAACTAAATTATTTAAGGTTTATAATAAGCCTAGAAAAAATCCGTATTTAAAAGAGAAAAATAGTAATAATTAAGGATTAGTTAAAACCTAAAAATGTTATAAACGTACGCGTATTTCTTGGCTTTGTTAACTACGTTAAATAACTTATTTAAAATTTCGGGCGAATAGTTAAGTTATTAACGGAACTAATTATTTTAACGAAAACAAGAAAAGCTTTTTATTTTATTAAAAAAGTTAAACGGGTTTTTTAGTAATTAAAGGAAGTTGTAATTAATGAGGTTATATATAAACTTCTAAACGAAAATAAAAAGAAACGATTAAAGATAAACGCCTTAAATTTCGCTATTAAAGTAGTTTTAAAGTAACTAAAAAATAATAAAAAATGGTATTTAGTCGCGTACCTATTTAAAGCACTACATAGTATTAAATTAAACTATTAAATTTATAATAAAAAACTATTAATAGTTATTAAAGCATTAAAAGAATAAGAACCATGGCTTAGCGAAACTAAGGAACCTATTGATATCTATTTAAATCACAAGAATTTTACACGATTTATAACAATATAAACGCTTAATTAGAAATATAAGCGTTAAATAATTTTCTTGTTTAAATTCAACTTTAAAATCTATTACATTAAAGGAAAGGAAAACGTTTAAATAAACTTGCTTAGTAAAAAAGGAAATTATAAGTCAAAAATCAATAAAAAAGATATCTAGATATTTAAATAATAAAGTGACGAATTAGTTATATTAATTTACATATGAATTAATATAAGAGACTAGAAATAACGTTTCAAGGAAAATTATAATTAAAAAGAAAAATAGTTATAATCTTAATAAGGATTTAATAACGAACTTCTCTTGTATAAAGAAAAGATTTACATATTAAAACGAGTATAAAACGAATTTGTTAAAGAATTCCACGAATATTCTTTACATGGTTACTAAGGAATTTTTAAAACGATAAAACGATTTTAAGAAGAATTCGACTTCTTAAAAATACGACAAATAGTTAAAAAAATTATAAAGAATTATAACGTTTATAATAAGGTTAAAACATTATAATATAAACCATATAAATTATTATAATTAATTTAAATACTTAATAAAACGTAATATATAATTATATGGGATTTTGTAGTGAAACTTCTTAAGTTAAAAGATCTTATTACAAGGGTACTTTATAACAACATATAAATAATCGTTAATAAATTCACGAAATATGCCTACTTCTTATTATTTAACAAATTGAGCATAATAAAACAACTAGTTTTTAATTTCTTAAGAAAATACGTTAATAAATATAAATTAATAAAACATATTATTTTAAATAAACTTAATAAAACGAATAAGAATTAAATAAAAGTTATTTATAACGTATTATTTTTAAATAAATAAACAAATAAAAAAACTAAATTAAATAATAAAATAATACTTACGAAGTTATATTAACTAAGAAATAAATAACTAAGTAAAATTACTATTAATAACTTAAATAGTATATAACACTTCGATTAACGAAGACATAAAGATATTACTACACGAAGTAGTATATAAGTAGAAAATAGAAGTTTAAAAATAACCGATCAAACTCACGAAAGTACTAAGAGTCGAAATAAAAGCCCTAAAAATAGAAGTATTATCCAAAAAGGTTTAAATAATATAATAACGGCTATAAAAAGAATTATAATTTATTTAAAACAAAATAACAAAGTATTATAACAAAAAAAGAATTAAAAGACTAATTTTAAAAAAAAGAGACATAGTTTATTTACTTTATTAACGACAAAGCGTAATATTAAAAATACTTTAAATTAAAATAAAATGACTTAGCGAAAAACTTAAGTTTAAAAAGTTAAAACTATATAGAATTAAAGAGGTTATTTCGAAAGTTAATTATAAATTAATACTACTAAAAAGATTTAAAATATATTTTATATTTTATATTTCACTTTTAAAACTAATACTAAAAAACGTCTTACTAAAAAACTAACTAGAATTTAAAAAAAACCTTAATAAATATAAAATAAAAAAATACTAGATTTAAAACGAGTTAAAAGTTAATTATAATATTTTATTAAATAAAAAAGTTACTTACTTAAGGAGAATACTTAAGAGCCACTTAGGCATTTAAAGAATTTAACGGCTAAGCTTAAAAACTTTTATCGCTAAAACCTAGATCGGCTAAAAAGGCCTAAAAATCGGGATCTTAATTTAGAAAAAACAAGTCGAAAAAAGGGACGGCCTTAAAAGCAATATTAATTTACTTGGCTAGTAAACGCTATTCGGTTTTTAGTTTAGCTTGTTTTTTTTAATCGCTTTTATTCCTTCTTCTCCACTTTCTTTATTTCTTCGATAAAAAAAAGACCACGTTTTAATATTTTTAAACCCCGTTTTTAAAGAAACTCCTTTTACTTACGAATATAAATTAATTACCTTACGAGGGCTTATAATTAGTTATTAAAAAATTTAAATTTTTCTTCTATTTTGCGACGCTCGATTATTAATTTCTTTCGTTCTTGATTTATGTCGAATAAATTAAATATCTCGATACTCAAACCGTTATAATAATAACGAATTTTAACTATATAATTAAAATAAGTTTTAAATTTAAGAACTATAAAATAAAATAAAATAGTTTTAAAGTAGTTAAAACAAGGAAATACCTTTAAACTAAAAAACCGAATATATATAATAAAAGAATTACGGGATTCCCGTTAACTTTTACGAGGTTTTATAAATAACTTCGAAATACTAAACATTATAAGGAATAAAAAGAGAAAAACTTATTTAAAATCTTTAAGACAAAGATTTAAAGAGAGAAAAAATAGTGTTATAAGTCGACTTTATTAAAAAGAACTTTAATAAAGGTATTAAAACACGAACTAAAAATGTATAAAACTATAAAGACAATATACATTCTATATAATATTACGTAATATTATATTTATATTAATTTATTAATTAAAATAAATTAATAACGATAAATTTAAGTTAATTTCTAGATTTATTTAGATCTAAAGGTATTTAACATACTAAATAAGAAGAATGTGTATTAAGGAAAATTAATATAAAAAAGATAAGATTTTTTATATATTTAGTTTTTCATTTTCTAGCTATTAATTTAAGATTATAATTACTTTTTAACATTATAATGAGAGTACTTTGAAATCTCTTTAACGAATAAAACACTATAAATCACTTAAACTAATCTCAAATCATTGTTATCTTTAAATCAAGAAAACCTAGTATATACTTACTTGTGAAGTCAGTTAACTAGGAATATATAGGGAGGTTCGTCATAATAAACGCTTTAAATATAAAAAAATTTAAATTTATTACTTTAAATAAATATAATAAATTAAAAGATCTTATGGGATTTTTTATATAATATAAGACTTATTTTAAGTTTTATTTAAACTTAGTTAAAACCCCGAAATATTAAGTTTTTATAATATTATAATTATTAACGAGAACCGCTTTTATTTAGTTTTAACTTGTTTTAAAAGATTATTTAAAGAAAAAAGTAAATATAAAAAAAACTTAAAAGATTTTTATTAATTATAAGGTTTTTTAAAAAGAATTACGTAATATATTTAAAAATCTTATTATTAAATAATAAACTAAAATTAAATTATATATATTATAATAAGACAAAAAAGCTTTAAATTATGCGGTTAAGTTTTAAAAATATACGACGTAATTAAAACTACTACGAGAAAGTTTATATTACTCTTTTTATAAAAAACTTAAAAACTACGTAAAAAACGAATTATATTGAATAAATCTATATAAAAATCATAATTTTAATAAGTTTAATAAGTATATTACGCTAATTATTAATAATAATAATAAATACTTTAAACGATACCTAAAAAAAAACGAAATTTTTAATAAAAAAGAAAAGAAGTAACTAAAAACTAGTACTATTAAAAAGGCGGTAAAACTTAAAAAGAAACAAAATTAAATCTTATCGAGATTAATAAAGCTAAAAAGAGAAATAGACTTAAAAGGAATAAATTTAATATTAAATACTTTAATTATAACAAGAAAAGTTATTTTAAAAACAAATATCGAAGCCTTAAAAAATTTCTTAACCTAAAAAGAAGTTAATAAAAACTAAAATTATAAAAAAAGAAAAAAATTAACGAAATTTATTTTATTAACGTTATTAAGGTAAAGGAAAATATATTAAACGATCTAAAAAACTATAAAGTTTATAATAAAATAATAATTAAAGTATTATCACGAACTAACCAAGGTAAGTAATCAAGTGACAGGGGTACTATTCCCATTCTTTTTACATCCGGGTCGAACATGGATCTTAAAAAAGAAAACGACTTATTATCACGTAATATAAATAAATGTAAATAAAACTCATTTAACAGTATTTAGTAAAGAATAAATAAGTGTGAATAAGACTCATTTAACAATATTTAATAGAGAATAAATAAATGTAAATAAGACTCATTTAAAGGTATTTAATATATTAATTATAAAGAATAAAAGATAAAATTTTTTTATATGTCTAGTTATTTATTCTAGTTTTTTAGCTATTAATTTAAAACTATAATTACTCCTTAATATTATAATTAAAATACCTTAAAATCTCTTTAACGAATAAAACATTATAAATTACTTAAATCAATTTTAATTCATTATTACCTTTAAAACAAGAAAACCTAGTACGTATTTACTTATAAAGTTAATTAACTAAGAACACATAAAGAGGTTTGTTACATTTTAATAGCTCTTTAATTAATGCTTAATATTGATTTAAAAAAAGGGACTTTTAGTTAAACCGTCTTAAGACAAACATGCCTTTTAAGACTAAAGAGCAACAAAAAAAAACAAAAAAAAGAATAATAATTAATAAACTTTTAAACGAAAGCTTTAAATTCTTTTACGGTACGATAAAAGGGTTTAAAAAAACCAATATAAAAATTAATTATAGTTATAGCTAAAAAAGAGCCTTAGGAGGACACCTTTAAAGCCTAGTAAAAAGAATTATTTAAAGAAGAAAAAAAGGAGAAAGAAAAAGCACTTGAAAAAGAAAACAAATAAACAAGACAACTTTTACCTTTTAAAAACAAATAATTAAAGCCACTTTTAAATAATAACGACTTTAATAGCTTAAATAACGAAGATAATATAATAACCCTTAATATAAAAGGTTTTAAATTAATTACACTTAGCAAGTATAATAAGTCAAGCGATTTAAAAGGATTTTTAATTTAAGCCGGAACTTATTTATGGTTTTATTACGGAATAATTACTATTAAGGAATAAAAGGTTTTTATAATATTTTAGCTTTTTATCGAAACTGCCTTAACCTGGTTTTAACCGGTGTTAAAAGATTATCTAGAAAATGAACTAAACGCTTAAAAAGACACAAAAAAGGTCTTTAAAGATTATAAGGAGTTTAAAAAACAATTTAGGTTTATATTTAATAACTTAATCTTTAAGTAATAAACTAAAACTCGACTTTATAAATTACGATAAAATAAAAAGGCTTTAAATTACGCTATTAAATTCAAAAAACTTATAAATTAGTTATAACTACTTATCAAGAGCTTATATTATTTATTTTATTAAAAACTAAAAAACTATATAAAGAATAAGTTATATAAAATAAATCTATATAAAAAAAGAAACCTAAAAAAGTTTAATAATTACATTATAATAGTAATTATTATTAATAACAAAAACTTCAAACGATACCTTAAAAAAAAAGACAGTATGACAAAGGAACGGCGATTAATAAAAAAGAGGAAATCACAAAAGTGGCGCCGGAACAAAGAAAGGCATTAAAACTAAATCAAACCCTATTAAAATTAACGTTGCTTAAAAAGAGCAAAAAAAACAAGATAAATTAATTATTAAGTATTTTAACTATAAAAAGAAAAGATATTATAAAAACAAATATTAAAGCCTTAAAAAATAAAAACTAAAAACAAGAAGGATTTCTTAACCTGAAAAAAGAACTTTCGAAATAAGGATTCATTTTGAAAATAATAAAGAGGTAAACTAAGTATTTATTATTACTACTATTAAAATAAAGAAAAATAAAAAGGTTTTTATAAAAAGAAATTATAAATATTATTAAGTCGATCGTAAAAATTATTTAAAGTATAACTATTTATACTTAAAATACTTTACGTTAAAATAAGCTAAATAAAAATATAACAAGAACGAACTATTATATAAATACGATACTTATAAACTAAGATACAACTTAAAAATTAAGTTAAACTATAATAAGCTATATTAAAGCTATTATAACGACGATAAACACGAAACATATTAAAGAAAAAGCCAGCATAATAGCTTAAACCGGAGGTTTTATATAAATAATAATTACGATGTTTATTAAAGCTTAAATAATGCTAGTTAACTTAATAAGTTACTAGGTAAAAAACCTAAAATAAAGCCAAAAATGGAAAATTAACTAGAAAAGGAATATATATTGTTATATTAAAGCTTTTATATTAACGTGTTACGGACCCCAGAATGGAACTACGTGCTGGTCACGTGGTCTAACGAGAGAATCAGTGAATCGCTCCCCTTGGCAGAGCGATTCAATGATTTAATGACTTAGTTTTATTACACTTATTAAAGTCTTTTTTAAAGAAAAACACTTTATATACCATAATAATAATAATTAATAAGGTATATTATTAAAAGTTAAAAACGATTACATCTTATTATATTAAAACTATTATAAAATTAATAATTATTTAATATATAAATAAATAAAACTTAATTATTAATAAGATATAAAAGTAATAAACATAAAAAACGCCGTTATAAAAACATGTTTTATTTTACTTATAAAATAGCTTAAATAAAAAAGATAAATATAAAAAGAACTAGTAAAATAATTAAAAACTCGATTTAAATACGACTTAAATTTATAAGAAGCTATTTAATGTAACATAGGATTTAAGGATTATTTCTTATAAAATTATATTAAACATTTTAATTATACTAAAATAAAGAAAATAATATATGAAAATATAGCATGTTAAATACCTTTCAAGTCGAACGTTATTAAGGGATAACTTAAAAACGAGAACTACTCCCTTTTTATTCCTAATTATATATATAAATAATATAACCACAAAATATTAACATAAAAAAGAAATAAGTTTATTAAGAACTTTATTATTAAATAAATACGAAAAAATACCTTAAACCTAGTAATTAATTATAATTAAAAAACGGATTTAAAAAAGAAATTAGAAATTACTACGAAACTATATATAACGAACCTTCTTATATGTTTCTAATTAGCTAACTTTATAAGTGAGTACGTATTAGGTTTTTCTTGTTTTAAAAGTAATAATGAATTAAGGTTAATTCAAGAAATTTATAATGTCTTGTTCGTTAAAAAGATTTTAAGGTATTTTTATTATAATATTAAAAAGTAATTATAATTTTAAATTAATAACTAGAAAACGAATAACTAAATATATAAAGAAATTTTAATTTATTTATATTTTATTTTTAAAAAAGTAATATCCCGTATTTTTTAACCTTTTTTATTACGAGGAATAAAGATAAATAAAAAATACTTTTTTTTATTACTTTATAAGGAGAGCTATAAAGAATCTTGTTTTAAGTCACGGGATTTAAAAGTCACGTGACTTTTATTTATTATTATTTTTATTAATTATAATATTATTTTTTTTCTTTTTTTGTTTTTATTTTAAAAATAATTAAATAAATTTTTTTTTTTTACTTTATTACTCGTTATACCTCTTAAAAAAGTAACTAAATCTTTTACGCGTATAAATAAGAAATCGTTATTTAAATATTATAAAGATTTAATTAACGCGATTTTTTAATTTAGTTTTAAAGTTATACCTTATTTTTAATGTTTTAATAAAGGCTTATTTTATAAAATGTTAAAAAGTTATAATAAGTATTAAAATTATAACGCTTTAAACATGTTATTTTATAACAAAAACCATATCTCGTTATTTTCCCTTAAAAGCTTTTATGTTAAGAAGTTATAAGTTAACCGCGAAAAACGTATTACTAAATAAACGTTTTTAAACTTTTAAAGTTATTATTAAAAAGAGGCTTATTAAAAATTTAAATATTAATAAACCAAGATTAATAAAACTTTAAATCGTTTAATTCGTTTAAATTAATAATAAAACTTTTTTTAAAAAAAAGTATAAAGTTTATTTAAAAAGGCTTTTAAAACTTAAACGAAATAAAAAAATAAAAACGCGTTAAAGCGGCGTAATAACGTATTAATAAGAAGTAATTATATATAAAAAGATTATTACGTTAATTCGAGTTTAAATAAAACGCGCTTATTTTAGGGGTTTTCCCCTTTTTCGATTGATTTTAATTAAACCTTTTTCTTTTTTATTAAGGCTTTTTAACTGATTTAAGTTTTAGCGATAAAAGCTTTTAAGCTTATTTATTAAGTTTTTTAAATGCTTAAAAAATATTATAACTAATTTGTGACGAACCTCTTTATGTGTTCCTAATCAGTTGACTTCACAGGTGAGTACGTATTAAGTTTTCTTGATTTAAAGGTAATAGTGGATTGAGATTGGTTTAAGAGATTCACTTTGTTCTGTTCGTTAGAGAGATTTCACGGTACTCTCTCTATAGTATTAAAGAGTGATTATAGTCTTAGATTAATAGCTAAAGAACTAAAATGAATAACTAGATACGTAGGAAATTCTAATTTACTTATACTTCATTCTTTATAGGGAGTTATACCCACATTCTCCTTAATTCTTAGGAGAACAACAAAAAATTCCTTCTAGAGTTATGTAACCTTAAATCACATGACTACTTTAATTCTTTTTACCCTTATTAAGTTGTAACATTATATCTCCTCTTTAAATGGTTTTATCTTTAAAACTTCTTTTCTTGGTAACTTTTTATTTTAATTATGTTATTTTATCGTGTTACTAAAAATGTGTAAACAGGTTTAAAAAAAAGAATTTCTTCGAATATCGATACGAACTAGCCGCCGTTATCGATTAATTTAAATATATAGTTATATTTTATACTTATTATTTTAAAAGGGGCTTATTATATAAGATGTTAGAAAATCGGAAAAAATATTAGAATTATAACGAGATTAATACCACTTTTTATAACGGTAACCATGTTTCTTTAAAATCCCTTTAAAATATCTATAAAAAAAAACTCAAGATAAATCGAGAAAAACAAATAATTGTTTAGTAACTTCAGGAATTATTAGGTAAAATTACGCGGTTAAATCGTTAATCCGAATAGTTACGTAAGCGTAAGGTTTAATTTATTCGACGCGGATTTTAAAACCTAGATAAGTTAGAAGATTAAGAATGTATTAAGGCGGAGTAAAAGCGTTTTTAAGCCGAACAACAGTTCTTAGCCGAACAGGTTAAAGTTGTTTCCAAGGCCGTCCCCTCCTTTGACTAGCCGTAACTAGATCACGACTTAGGTCCTTAAATCCCCTTGGGCGATCTGGGTTTTGGCGGTGAAAGCTCTCAAGCTTAACCGTTAAATTCTTTAAATACTTAAGTGGTTTTTAAGTGTTTTTCTTTAGTAAGTAACCTTCCTATTTAATAAAATATTGTAATTAACCTTTAATTCGTTTTAAATTTAGTATCTTTTTTACTTCGTATTTATTAGGTTTTTTTTTAAATTCTAGTTAGCTTTTTAATAAGGCGTTTTTTAATGCTAGTTTTAAGAATAAAACATGGAATATAAAATATATTTTAGATCCTTTTAATAGCGCTAGTTTATAATTAACTTTCGAAATAACCTTTTTAATTTTATATAGTTTTAATTTCTTAAATTTAAGTTTTTTGTTAAGTCGTTTTATTTTAATTTAAGGTGTTTTTAACGTTACGCCTTATTATTAACGAAGTAAGTAAACTATGTTTTCTTTTTTAAGAATTAATCCTTTAATTCTTTTTTTGTTATAATACTTTATTATTTTATTTTAAATGAATTATAATTCTTTTTATAGCCGTTATTATACTGCTTAGACCTTTTTGGATAGTATTTTTGCTTTTAGAGCCTCTATTTCGATTTTTAATGTTTTTATAAGTTTGATCGGTTGTCTTTAAATTTCCGCTTTCTACTTGTATACTGCCTCGTGTAGTGATATCTTTATATCCTCGTTAATCGAAGTGTTATATGTTATTTAGGTTATTAGTAATAATTTTACTTAGTTGTTTATTTCCTAGTTAATATAGCTTCGTAAATATTGTTTTATTGTTTAGTTTAATTTCTTTGTTTATTTGTTTATTTAAAGATAATACGTTATAAATAACTTTTATTAAACTTTTATTTGTTTTATTAGATTTATTTAAAATAATACGTTTTAATAGTTTATATTTATTAACATATTCTCTTAAGAAATTAAAAGTTAGTTGTTTTATTATGCTTAATTCGTTAAATAATAAAAAGTAGGCATATTTCATGAGTTTATTAACGATTATTTATATATTATTATAAGGCACTTTTATAATAAAATCTTTTGACTTTAAAAGTTTCATTACGAAATCCCATATAATTATATGTCACGCTTTATTAGGTATTTAAGTTAGTTATAATAATTTATATGGTTTATGTCGTGATGTTTTGGCTTTATTATAAACGTTGTAATTTTTTATAATTCTTTTAATTATTTATCGTATCCCTAAAAAGTCAAATTCTTTCTAAAGTCGTTTTATTGTTTTAAAAATTCCCTAGTAACTATATAAAAGATGTTCGTAAAATTCTTTGACGAATTCGTTTTATACTCGTTTTAATATATATATCTTTTCTTTATACGAGAGAAGTTCGTCGTTAAATCCTTATTAAAATTATAATTATTTTTCTTTTTAATTGTAATTTTCCTTAAAACGTTATTTCTAGTTTCTTATATTAATTCGCATATAAGTTAATATAATTAATCCGTTATTTTATTATTTAAACATTTAAATATCTTTTTTATTGATTTTTGATTTATAATCTCCTTTTTTACTAAGAAGATCTGTTTAAATATTTTCTTTTCTTTTGATGTGCTAGATTTTAAAATTAAAATTAAATAAGAAAATCATTTAACGTTTATGTTTTTAATTAAACGTTTATGTTATTATAAATCGTGTAAGGTTTTTATGGTTTAAATAAATATTAATAAGTTTTTTGGTTTTATTAAGTTATAGTTCCCATTTTTTTAGCGCTTTAATTATTATTAATAATTTCTTATTATAAATTTAATAATTCAATTTAGTATTATGTAGTGTTTTAAATAAGTACACGATTAAATATTATTTTTTATTGTTTTTTAGTTGTTTTAAAACTGCTTTAATAGCGAAATTTAAGGCATTTGTCCTTAATCGTTTCTTCTTATTTTCGTTTAAAAGTTTATATATAACCTTATTAGTTATAACTTCTTTTAACTACTAAAAAGCCTATTTAGCTTCTTTAATGAAATGAAAAGCTTCTTTTGTTTTCGCTGAGGTAATTAATTTTATTAATAGTTTAGCGATCCGCCCGAAATCTTTAATAAGTTATTTAACGTAATTAATAAAGCCAAGAAATATGCGTATGTTTATAACACTTTTAAGTTCTAATTAATTCTTAATTATTACTATTTTCTTTTTTTAAATGCGGATTTCTTTTAAACTTATTATAAACCCTAAATAGTTTAGTTTTTTAATATATTATTCATTTTTAGTTAAATAAACGAGTAAGTTTGCTTTTTCTAGGGTTTTTAATACTTGTTTTATATGTTTTTTATGCTTTTTCTCGTTTTTTAAGTAAATTAGGATATCGTTTAAGTAAATAAATATAAATTTATCTAGAAACTTACGAAGAACTATTATAATTATATATTAAAATGTAGCGAGTACGTTAATAAGTTTAAATAACATAACTTTATACTTATAATATTTATATATCGTTTAAAAAGCTATATATTATTTGTGTTTTTTAGTTATTCTAATTATATAATAATTATCGCGAAAGTTTAATACTATAAAAATTTAAACCTTATTAATTTATTTTTTATAAGTTTTATTAATAGTAACAAATATTTGTTTTTTTGGTTATTTTATTAAGGTGTTAATAATCGATTACTCGTCGTTACACTAGATTTCTTTTTTTATTAATATGTTACTTTTCGTCTTTATTGATTTTTAATACTATAACTACTAGGTATTTTAACGAGGACTTTAATTTTTAAATATATTTTTTATTAAGATCTTTTTAAATTCCTTTTTATAATACTTTTTATTTTTCCTGATTTATAAAATATATTAAAAATAGTTTTAGTTATTTTCTTTCTTTAAAGTAAATTTAGTGATTTTATTAATTATGTTTTAATAATTCTTTTTTTGTTTTATCTTTAAATAATTTATGGAAATGGAAGTACTTACGTAATACTTTCTTCGTTAGATTTTTAGGCTTAGTTACTCGAATTATATAAGCGATATATTTTATTTTTATATTTGTTTTTTTAAAGTCACTTGCGGTACTTATTTTATAACCCGTAATAATTAACTTTTTCTATTTTTAATCCTAATGGAGCGTGTTTATCTTAAAATTTATTTATAAATTGTTTTTTTAAGCTAATTCATTCTTAGTATTATGTCGTGACTTAATATATATGTAATATTAAAAATGACTTACTCGGGATGTTTTTAAATGGTTATCGAGAAAGGGATTATCTTTCTTAATACTCTACCATTCTTGTAATTAAATATATATTCTTCGAAGTTTTATAGTTAATATAAACTTTGTTTATATATTTATAATATTTTGTTTTTTTAAGTTATTTCGGTTAAGATATAGCTTTTATTTATTCTTAAGTTTATAAAGGCTTTGTATTTTTTTTTATTATATTTGACTTTAATTATAATGGTATTATCAAGTTCTAACTAGACTTTATATAAAGACTTGCTATTTATAGCTTTTTACTGCTTTATTAGTGAGAGCCTTTATCGTTTTTTGGTTTTCCACGCCTTTTCTCTTTTAAGTTTCTTTAAGTTATTATAACCTAGATATCCTTTTATTCTTAGGCTTTTATAAAAGCGTGTTTCTAGTAATTATTATTTAAATAGTTTCTTTAATTATCTTTTACGTAGTAAAAGGTGAGAGGTTTGTTCTTTATATAAAACCTTGTATATTAAAACTTTAATTTTTTTTCGAGGGCCTTTTTATAACCTAAATTTGTTTTTTTATTAACTCGAAATTTCTTAAGGTTTTGGATTATCTTCGAATAAAATGCATAATTCTTGAGTTTGTTTGTTAAAGGTAATTTAATGTCTTTTTATAGGTTTATATTGATTTCTAGAAATTTTCCCTTTTTTTTAAGGTATATTTTAACGATTTGTTTATAGCTTAATTTAGTTACACGTATTTTTACTTGTTGTTTTATGTGACGAACCTCCTTGTGTGTTCCTAGTCAGCTAACTTCACAGGTGAGTACGTACTAGGTTTTCTTGATTTAAAGGTAACAATGGGTTAAAATTGGTTTAATTAATTTAAAATGTTGTATTTATCAAAAAGGTTTCAAGGTACTCTCATTATAATATTAAAAAGTAATTATAATCTTAGATTAATAGCTAAAAAACTAGAAAAAATAACTAAATACATAAGGAAATTCTAATTTATTTATATTTATTTCTTTTTTCTTTAAAATAAATAAATCGCTAAATCGCTTCGCTAAGAGAAGCGATTTATTAAGTCACTAAATCATTAAATTACTTTACTAAGGAGAGCGATTTACTAATTCTCTCGTTAAACTACGTAACTAATACATAGTTCCATTTTAGGGTCCGTAACATTATTTTTCCTCTTCGAAGATCTTTATCTTAAAAATAAAAAAAGGGCTCTATTATCCTTCTTTCTTATTTGTTACTTTCTTTAAGCTACCTTACTTTTCTTTCTTTCATTATATCTCATCGTATAACTAAAGCTCGAAAAGAAGTTCTTAATTACTCACGACGTGCCGAAAAACAAGTAGAAAATAAAGTTACTCTTTTAAAAGCTATTTCTTTAAACGGAAAAAAGGAAATGACTTATTTTCATTATAAACGTTTTAAAAAAAAGTATATAGTTTTTAATAATTTCGACCGTTGTATTAAATATATTCGGCTAAATTAAACTCGTTATAACGTATTTAAAATTACGTGTAAAAGTATAACCGAAATTTTAAAATAATTTCAAAAAGTTAAGGTTAAGTTAAAAGCGGCGAAGTCTTGTTATTAAGTTATATAACTAGCTACTAAAGAAGAAATAAATCACGTACGCCGTTTACGTACCGAACGTCGATTATAATCAAATAAATTACGTAAAATAGTTACTCGGGGTTTTAATTCCCTCGAGAAATTAAAGCGCGTCGAGCGCGAGGAAGAAAAACAAAAACGTCTTACTAAAAAATCGCAACGTATAAAGAAATTATAACGTTAATTTAAATCTTCGTAAGGTTTACTTATTTCCGAGGCCTACCCTTCTTCCTTTCTTGATCGTTCTTAGTAAGATTAAAACTTCGATATTTAAGCCTTCTTAGCCGGTTTAAATTCTAGCGATAAAAATCCTTAATTTTATTTATTAAGTTCTTTAAATGCTTAAATAGTTCCTAAATGTTTTTTTTCTAATAAATAGCCTTTTTATTTAACAAAATATTATAATTAACCTCCGACTTGTTTTAAATCTAGTATTTTTTTTATTTCGTACTTATTAAGGTTTTCTTTAAATTCTAGTTAGTTTTTTAGTATAATGTTATTTAATGCTGGTTTTAAGAGCGAAACATGAAATATAAAATATATTCTAAATCCTTTTAATAATACTAACTTATAATTAACTTTTAAAATAACCTCTTTAATTTTATATAGTCCTAATTTCTTAAATTTAAGTTTTTCGTTAAGTCGCTTTGTTTTAATTTAAAGTGTTTTTAATATTACGCTTTGTCGTTAACGGAATAAATAAATCATGTCTTCTTTCTTAAGAATTAATCCCTTAATTCTTTTTTTATTATAATACTTTGTTATTTTATTTTAAATAAACTATAATTCTTTTTATAGCCGTTATTATACTACCTAAATCTTTTCAGATAGTACTTCCGCTCTCAAGGCTTTTATTTCGACTCTTGGTGCTTCCGTGAGTTTAATCGGTTGTTTTTAAGCTTCCGCCTTTTACCTGTATACTACCTTATATAATGACATCTTTATATCTTCGTTAATTAAAGTGTTATATATTATTTAGGCTATTAATAGTAATTCTACCTAGTTATTTATTTCTTAGTTAATATAACTTCGTAAGTATTGTTTTATTATCTAGTTTAGTTTCTTTATTTATCTATCGGTTTAGGGGTAATACGCTATAAACAATTTTTGCTTAATTCCTATTCGTTTTATTAAACTAGTCCAAAATTTTAACGTAAACAACTTATCTCTATTTAAAATAACGCGTTTTAATAGCTTATATTTATTAATATACTCTTTTAAAAAGCTAAAAACTAATTATTTTACTGTGTTTAATTCGTTAAATAATAAGAAGTAAGCATATTTCGTGAGTTTATTAACGATTACTTATATGTTGTTATAAGGTACTCCTATAGTAAGATCTTTTAACTTTAAGAGTTTTATTACGAAATCTCATATAATTATATTTTATACTTTATTAAGTATCTAGGTTGGTTATAGTAATTTATATGGTTTATATTATAATGCTTTAGCTTTATTATAAATATTATAATTCTTTATAATTCTTTTAATTGTTTATTATATTCCTAAAAAGTCGAATTCTTCTTAAAGTCGTTTCACTGTTTTAAAAATCCCTTGGTGGCTGTATAAAGAATATTCGTGAAATTCTTTAACGAATTCGTTCTGTATTTATTCTAGTACGTATACCTTTTCTTTATACGAGAGAAGTTCGTCGTTAGATCCTTATTAAAACTATAATTATTTTTCCTTTTAATTATAATTTTCCTTAAAACGTTATTTCTAGTTTTTTATGTTAATTTGCATATAAATTAATACAACTAATTTGTCATTTTGTTGTTAGAATATTTAAACATCTTTTTTATTGATTTTTAATTTATAATCTCCCTTTTTACTAAGAAAATCTGTTTAGATATTTTCCTTTCCCCTAATATATTAAATTCTAAAATTAAATTTAAACAAGAAAATCATTTAACGCTTATATCTTTAATTAAGCGTTTATGTTGTTATAAATCGTGTAAGGTTTTTATGGTTTAAATAGATGTTAATAAGTTTTTTTGTTTTGCTAAGCTATAGTTCTTATTTCTTTAATGCTTTAATAACTATTAATAATTCCTTATTATAAATCTAATAATTTAATTTAGTACTATGTAGTGCTTTGAATAAGTACGCGACTAGGTATTATTTCTTATTATCTTTTAGTTGTTTTAAAACTATTTTAATAGCAAAATTTAAAGCGTTTATCTTTAGTTGTTTTTTTTTATTTTCGTTTAGAAGTTTATATATAACCTCACTAATTATAACTTCTTTTAGTTACTAAAAAGCCTGCCTAGCTTTTTTAGTAAAATAAAAAGCCTTTTTTGTTTTTATTAAGGTAATTAGTTCCGTTAATGGTTTAGTAGTACGCCCGAAATCCTTAATAAGTTATTTAACATAATTAATAAAGCCAAGAAATGTATATACGTTTATAATACTTTTAGGTTCTAGTTAATCCTTAATTATTACTATTTTTCCTTTTTAAATGCGGATTTCTCCTGGATTTATTATAAACCTTAAATAATTTAGTTTTTTAACATGTTATTTACTTTTAGTTGGATAGACGAGTAGGTTCGCTTTCTCTAGGGCTTTTAATACTTGCTTTATATGTTTTTTATACTTTTTCTCGTTTTTTAAGTAAATTAGGATATTGTTTAAATAAATAAATACAAATTTATCTAGGAACTTACAAAGAACTATTATAATTATGTATTAAAATATAATAAGTGCGTTAATAAGTTTAAATAATATAACTTTATATTTATAATGTTTATATATTATTTAAAAGGCTATATATTGTTCGTGTTTTTTAGCTATTTTAATTATATAGTATTTATTGCGAAGGTTTAATGCTATGAAGATTTAGGCCTTGTTAATTTGTCTTTTTATGAGTTTTATTAGTGGTAACGAATACCCGTTTTTCTTAGTTATTTTATTGAGGTGTCGGTAATCGATTACTTGTCGTTATACTAGGTTTCCTTTTTTATTAATATGTTATTTCTCGTTTTTATTTATTTTAGGTATTATGATTACTGGGTATTTTAACGAGGATTTTAACTTTTAAATATATCCTTTATCGAGATCCTTCTAGATTTCTTTTTATAATGCTCTTTATTTTTCCTGATTTATAAGATATATTAAAAATAATTTTAGTTGTTTTCCTTTTTTAAAGTAGATTTAGTGATCTTATTAGCTATGTTTTAGTAATTCTTTTTTTGTTTTATTTCTAAATAATTTATAGAAACGAAGGTACTCACGCGGTACTTTTTTCGTTAGATTTTTAAGCTTGGTTATTTAAATTATATAGGTAATATGTTTTATTTTTATATTTATTTCTTTAAAGTTATTTGCGGTACTTATTTTATAACTCGTAATAATTGATTCCTCTTGTTTTTAATCTTAATAAAGCGTGTTTATCTTGAAATTTATTTGTGAATTACTTTTTTTAAGTTAATTTATCTCTAGTATTATGTCGTGATTTAATATATATGTAATATTAAAAACGACTTGCTCGAGGTGTCTTTAAATAGTTATCGAGAGAGGTACTATTTTTCTTAGCACTCTGCCATTCTCGTAACTAAACATGTATCTTTTAAAGTTTTATAGTTAATATGGATTTTATTTATATATTTATAATATTTTGTTTTTCTAAGTTATCTTAGCTAAGATATAGCTTTTATTTGCTCTTAAGTTTATAAGGGCTTTATATTCCTTTTTATTATATTTAATTCTGGTTTTAATGGTATTATTAAGTCTTGACTAGACTTTATATAAGAACTTGTTATTTATGGCTTTTTGCTGCTTTACTAGCGAGAGCCTTTACCGTTTTTTGGTTTTTTATGTCTTTTTTTTTTTGGTTTTTTTTAGTTGTTATAACCTGGATGTCTTTTTACTCTTGGGCTTTCATAAGAGCGTATTTCTAGTAATTATTACTTAGATAGTCTCTTTAATTACTTTTTACGTAATAAGGGGTAAAAGGTTTATTCTTTATATAGAACTTTATATATTAAAATTTTAATTCTTTTTTGAGAGCCTTTTTATAACTTAAGTTTATTTTATTAACTTGGAATTTTTTAAAGTTCTAAATTATTTTTAAATAAAAGGAATAATTCTTAAGTTTATTTATTAAAGGTATCTCGATGTCTTTTTTTAGGTTTATATTGATTTTTAGAAGTTTTCCTTTTTTTTTGAAGTATGTTTTAATGATTCGTTTGTAGCTTTGTTTAGTCGCACGTGTTTTTACTTGTTATTTTATTAAGTGTTTTTTTATAAAGCCGAATAGATTAGTGTTATATTTAGTTCGTTTTTCGAGCCATTATGGAAGATGTAGTTCCTTTTATAATTCTTATAATTCTTCCTTAATCTCGTTTTTTTTGAAACCTACTTTAAGCAAGTTGTGTACGTCGTATGATATCGAGGTGTAACACATATAACCTTTAGTAATTACTTTGTTGCTTTTTTCGGAACCGAGGTAAAGATAACATGCTCGAGGAAAATGTGGTTATTATGAGACGTTATTATAAATATATTTATTTTTTTTATATTATTATTTTTTGGTTTTTAAGAATAATAACCGGCTTTATTTTTAAAACTTTTATATACTTAATAAATATCGTTAATATAAAAGCTTTAATGTAACGATATATATTCCTTTAAGCTTTAATAAATATTATAATTATTATTTATATAAAACCTTTAATTTAAGTTATTATACTAGCTTTTTCCTTAATAGGTTTCGCATTTGTCGTTATTATAATGGCTTTAATATAAATTATTATAGTTTAACTTAATTCTTAAGTCGTATCTTATCTTATAATTATTATATTCGTATAGTAGTTCGCCTTCGTTATATCCTTATTTAGCTTGTTTTAATGTGAGATATTCTAAATATAAATAGTTATTCTTTAAATAATCCTTGTGGTTAACCTAATAAGATTTATAAACTCTCTTTGTAAAAGCCTCCTTAATTTTCTTTGTTTTAATAGTGTTAATAGTAAATACTTAGTTTACTTTTTTATTGTTTTTAAATTAAATCCTTGTTTTGACGGCTCTTTTCTCGAGTTGAGGAATCCCTCTTGTTTTTAGTTCTTGTTTCTTAGGACTTCGGCACTCGTTTTTATAATGTTTTTTTTTTGTAGTTAAAACACTTAATAGTTAATTTATCTTGTTTTTTTTGTTTCTTTTAAATAACGTTAATTTTAATAGGGTTTAACTTAGTTCTAGTGCCTTTCTTAGTTCCGGTACCGCTTTTATGATTTCCTCCTTTTAGCTAATTGCCATTCTTTCGTTATACCGTTTTTTTCTTTTTAAAATACCGTTTAAAGTTCTTATTATTAATAGTAATTACTATTATAACGTAGTTATTAAACTTTCTTAGGTTCTTGTTACGAAACCATGGGAATGAAGGGATTTCATACCAGGGTGTCGTGGCACGAACCAAGGAATTAATGAACAGGTTGGTTCCGTTCCGGTTATGATGTAACCTCACGTGACGTGAATATAGTGGGATATTATATCCAACAAGGATAGATATAGAGGGATTTTATATTCACTGGTATTTAATATATTAAATAGTAGAAGTGTATATAAGGAAGAACGAGTATAAATAAATTAGAATTTCTTTATATAATTAGTTTCTTATTTCTTAGTTATTAATCTAAGATTATAATCACTTTTTAATACTATAGTGAAAGTACTTTGAAACCTTTTTAATAAACATAATATTGTGAATTACTTAAATCAATCTTAATTCATTATTATTTTTAAACCAAGAAAACCTGGTACGTATTTATTTATAAAGTCAATTAACTAGAAACATATAGGGAGGTTCGTTATATTTTGATAGCTCTTTAATTAATGCTTGATATTAGTTTAAAAGGAGGGACTTTTAATCGAAATAGTTTTAGGACAAGTATGCCCCTTAAGACTAGAGGGTAATAAAAAAAGAAATAAATAAAAAAATAATAGTTAATAAACTCTTAAACGAAAGCTTTAGGTCTTTTTACGGTATAATAAAAAGGTTTAAAAGAATCAATATAAAAATTTATTATAGTTATAGTTAAAGAAGAGTTATAGGAGGACATCTCGGAAAATTAGTAAAAAGAAGCATCGGAGGAAGAAAAAAAGGAGAAAGAAGAAATACTTAAAGAAAAAGATAAATAAGTAAAATAAACCCTACCTCTTAAAGATAAATAACCACTCTTAAACGATAGCGACTCTAATAACTTAAATAATAAAGATAACATGATAACCCTCGATATAAAGGGTTTTAAACTAATTATACCTAATAAATATAATGAGTTAAACGATTTAAAAAGATTTTTAATTCAAGTTAGAACCTATTTACGGTTTTATTATAAAACGATTATCATTAAAAATAAAAGATTTTTACGGTATTTTAGCTCTTAACTAAAACCGCTTTGACCTGGTTTTAACCAGTGTTAAAAGACCATCTAGAAAATAGATCAAACGCTTAAGAAGATACGAAGAAAGTCTTCAAAAATTATAAGGAATTTGAAAAACAACTTAAGTCTATGTTCGGCAATTTAATCTTTAAGTAACAAGTTAAAGCTCGACTTTATAAACTACGATAAAATAAGAAGGCTTTAAATTACGTTATTAAGTTCAAGAAACTCGCAAGTTAGTTATAATTACTTATTAAAAACCTATATTACTTATTTTATTAAAGGTTAAAGGACCATATAAAGGATGAGTTATATAAAACAAATTTGTATAAAGAAAGAAACCTAGGAAAGTTTAATAATTACGTTATAATGGTAATTGTTATTAATAACGAAAACTTCGAACGGTACCTTGAAAAGAAAAAGACGGTATAACAAAGGAATGGTGACTAGTTGAAAGGAGGAAATCATAAAAGCGGTGCCGGAACTAGAAAAGGCATGGGAATAAAGTTAAATCTTATTGAAATTAACGTTATTTAAAAAGAACGAAAGAAACGAGATAAATTAATTATTGAGTGTTTTAATTGTAAAAAGAAAAGACATTATAAAAACGAGTGTCGAAGTCTTAGAAATAAGAACTAAAAATAAAAGGGATTTCTTAACTTGAGAAAAGAGTCGTCGAAGTAAGGGTTTAATTTGAAAATAATAAAGAAATAAACCAAATATTTATTATTAGTATTATTAAGGTAGAAAAGATTAAAGAGGTTTTTATAAAAAGAATTTATGGATTTTATTAAGTTAACCGCAAAAACTGCTTAGAAGATAACTATTTATATTTAAAACATTTCACATTAAAATAAGCTAGATAAAGATATAACGAAGGCGAATTATTATACGTGTATAATAATTACAAATTAGGATACGACTTAGGAATTAAATTAAACCATGGTGATCTATATTAAAGCCACTATAAAAATGATAAATGCGAAACCTACTAAGGAAAAAGCCAGTATAATAGCTTAAATTAAAGGCTTTATATAAATAATAGTTATAATGTTTATTAGAGCTTAAAAGAATATATATCGTTACATTGGAGCTTTTATATTAACGACATTTGTTAAGTACATAAAAGTTTTAAGAATAAAGCCGGTTATTATCCTTAAAAACTAGAGAGTAATAACATAAAAGAAAATAAATGTATTTGCGATAATACTCCACGATAGTTATATTACTTTAAAGCATGTTATCTTTATTTAAGCTCCGAAAAAAGCTATAAAACAATAATTAAAGGTTGTATATATTACATCTCGGTACTATGCGACGTATACGATTTACTTGGAATAGATTTCGAAAAAAACGAGATTAAAGAAGAATTATAGGAATTATAAAAAAGATTATATCTTTTATAATAACTTAAAGAACGAATTAAATATAACATTAATCTATTCGGCTTTATAGGAAAACACTTGATAAAGTAGTAAGTAAAAACACGTATAACTAAACGAGGCTATAAATAAATCACCAAAGCATACCTCAAGAAAAAAGGGAAGCTCCTAGAAATCAATATAAATTTAAGGGGAGATATCGAGATACCCCTAGTAAGTAAACTTAAGAATTACTCCTTTTATTTAAGGATAATTTAAAACTTTAAGAAATTCCGAGTCGATAAAACGGACTTAAGCTATAAAAAGCTCTCGAAAAAGAATTAAAGTTTTAATATATAAGGTTTTATATAAAAGATAAACCTTTTACCCCCTATTATATAAAGGGTAATTAAAGAAACTATTTAAGCAATAATTACTAGAAACACGCTCTTATAAAAGCCTAAGAATAGAAAGACATTCGGGCTATAACAACTAAAAAAAAACCAAAAGGGAAGGGACGTGGAAAACCAAAAAACGGCAAAAGCTCTCGCTAATAAGGCAGCGAAAAGCCATAAACAATAAGTCTTTATATAAAGTCCAATTAAGACTTAATAACATTATTATAACTAGAGTTAAGTATAATAAAAGGGAGTATAAAGCCTTAATAAATTTAAGAGTAAATAAAAGCTATATCTCAATAAAGGTAACCCAAGAAAACAAAATACCATAGGTATATAAACAAAATCCGTATAAACTATAAAACTTTAAAGGAAACATGTTTAGTTACAAAAATAGTAAAGTACTAAGAGAAATAATTCCTTTCTCAGTAACTATTTAAGGACATTTTAAATAAATCATCCTTAACATTATATACATATTAAATCACGATATAATCTTAAGAATGAATTAGCTTAAAAAAAGCAATTCACAAATAAATTTCAAGGTAAATACGCTTTATTAAAATTAAAAACAAGAGGAGTTAACCATTATAAATTACAAAATAAATACCGCAAATAACTCTAGAAAAACGGATATAAAAACAAAATATATCGCTTATATAATTTAAGTAACTAAACCTAAAGATTTAATAAAAAGAGTACCACGTAAGTACCTCCGTTTTTATAAATTATTTAAAAATAAAACAAAAAAAGAATTACTAAAACATAATTAATAAAATCACTAAATCCACTTCAAAAAAGGAAAACAGCTAAAATTATTTCTAGTATATCTTATAAATCAGGAAAAATAAAGAGCATTATAAAAGGGAATTTAAGAGGATCTCGATAAAGGATATATTCGAGAATCTAAATCCTTATTAGGATACCTAGCAATTATAGTACCCAAAGTCGATAAAAACGAGAAACAACATGTCAATAAAGAAGGAAACCTAGTATAAAGACGAGTAATCGACTACCAACATCTCAATAAAATAACCAAGAAAAACGGGTATTCGTTACTATTAATAAAACTCATAAAAAGACAAATTAATAAAGCCTAAATCTTTATAATACTAAACCTTCGTAATAAATATTATATAATTAAAATAATTAAGGGACATAAATAATATATAGCTTTCTAAACGATACATAGATATTATAAGTACAAGGTTATGCCATTTAAACTTATTAACGCGCCCGCTACATTTTAATATATAATCATAATAGTTTTTCGCAAGTTTCTAAACAAATTTATATTCGTCTATTTAAACGATATACTGATTTACTCAAAAAACGAGAAGAAACATAAAAAACATATAAAACAAGTATTAAAAACCCTGGAAAAAGCAAACCTACTTATTCATCCAACCAAAAACGAATAACATATCAAGAAACTAAATTATTTAAGGTTTATAATAAGTTTAGGAAAAATTTGTATTTAAAAAAGAAAAAAAATAATAATCAAGGATTAACCAAAACCTAAAAATGTTATAAACGTACGCGTATTTCTTGGTTTTATTAATTATATCAAATAACTCATTAAGGATTTCGGGCGTATCGCTAAATTATTAACGGAATTAATTACCCTAGCAAAAACAAAAAAGGTTTTCTATTTTATTAAAAAAGTTAAACAGGCTTTCTAGCAACTAAAAGAAGTTGTAACTAGCGAGGTTATATATAAACTTTTAAACGAAAATAAAAAGAAACGACTAAGGACAAACGCCTTAGATTTCGCCATTAAAGCAGTTTTAAAGCAGCTAAAAAACAATAAAAAATAGTATCTAATTACGTACCTATTTAAAGCACTATATAATACTAAATTAAACTATTAAATTTATAATAAGGAATTATTAGTAGTTATTAAAACATTAAAGGAATAAAAATCATAACTCAACAGAACTAAGGAACCTATTAATATTTATTTAAACCACAAAAACCTTACATAATTCATGATAATACAAACGCTTAACTAAAGACACGAGCGTTAAATGATTTTTTTGTCTAGATTTAATTTCAGAATCCAGTACATTAAGGAAAAGGAAAACATCTAAATAGATCTTTTTAGTAAAAAGGGAAATTATGAATTAAAAATCAATAAAAGAAATGTCTAAATGTTTAAACAACAAAATAACGGATTAGTTATATTAGTTTATATGCGAATCAATATAAAAAACTAGAAATAACGTTTTAAAGAAAATTACAATTAAAAAGAAAAATAATTATAGTCTTAACAAGGATCTAGCGACGAATTTCTTTTATACAAGGAAAAAGTATATATATTAAAATAAGTACAAGACAAATTTATTAAAGAATTTCATAAATATCCTTTACATGACCATCAAGGGATTTTTAAAACGGTAAAACGACTTCAAGAAAAATTTAACTTTCTAGAAATACGATAAATAGTTAAAAGAATTATAAAGAATTATAATATCTATAATAAGGCTAAAGCATTACAATATAAACTATATAAATTATTATAACTAACCTAAATACTTAATAAAGCATAGAATATAATTACATGGGACTTCGTAGTGAAACTTTTAAAGTTAAAAGATCTTACCATAAAAGTACCTTATAACAATATATAGGTAATCGTCGATAAACTCACGAAATATGCCTACTTCTTATTATTCAACGAATTAAGCATAGTAAAACAATTAGTTTTCAGCTTCTTAAGAGAATACGTTAGCAAATATGGGTTATTAAAACGCGTTGTTTTAAATAGAGACAAGTTATTTATATTAAAATTTTGGATTAATTTAATAAAACGAATAAGAATTAAATAAAAGTTATTTACAGCGTATTACCCCTAAATAAATAAACAAATAAAGAGATTAAACTAAATAATGAAACAGTATTTACGAAGTTATATTAACTAGGAAATAAATAACTAAGTAGAATTATTATTAGTAACCTAAATAATATACAACACTTCGATTAACGAGGATATAAAGATGTTACTATACAAGGTAATATACGGGTAAAAAGCGGAAATCCAAAAATAATTAATCAAACTTATAAAAGCACCAAAAGTCGAAATAAAGGCCTTAAAAGTAGAAATACTATCCGAAAAAATTTAGGTAATATAATAACGGCTATAAAAAGAATTATAGTTTATTTAAGATAAAATAACAAAGTATTATAATAAAAAAAGAATTAAAAGACTAATTCTTAAGAGAAGAGATATGATTTACTTGCTCCGCTAACGATAAGGCGTAATATTAAAAACACCTTAAATTAAAACAAAACGACCCAGCGAAAAACTAGAATTCAAAAAATTGGGACTATATAGGATTAAAAAGGTTATTTTAAAAGTTAATTATAAGTTAGTATTACTAAAAAGATCTAGAATATATCCTGTATTTCATGTTTCGCTCTTAAAACCAACACTAAATAACGTTATACTAGAAAACCAACTAGAATTTAAAGAAAACCCTAATAAATACGAAATAAAAAAGATACTGAATTTAAAACGAATCGGAGGTTAGTTGTAGTATTTTGTTAAATGGGAAGGTTACCCACCCGAGGAAAACACTTGGGAACCACTTAAACATTTAAAGAATTTGACGAATAAACTTAAAAGCTTTTACCGCTAGAACCTAGATCGCCTAGAGGGATTTAAGGACCTGGGTCGTGACTTAGTTGGGACTAATCGAAGGAGGGGAAGACCTCCGAAGCAAGCACGCCTTGCCCGGATACAAGTTGACACAGCAATTCCTCCGTATTTTGTTGTTCTTTAAGGAGACGTTATTATTCGATTATAACACGCTTTTATTCCTCCTCCAAACGCTTCTACTTTTCTAACTCGTTTAAATCTTAAAAACCTCGTTATAATATTTTGAGACCTTTTTATTTAAAAAAGTCTCGCTGGCGACGTAGGTATAATATACAATTAATGGATTTATTAACCTCGGTTTAAGAACGATTAATTTTTAACTATAAACGAGTTATTTCGGCTTAATAGAGAAAAAAAGTTTCTTCCGCTTATTATTCTTATCGAAATAACTATTCCTTTTTAACGTTTAATTAATTAAAAGAATTTAGAACAATACTGGTCTTATCGCAGGGATAACTCTTATGAATATATTTACTACATTTTCGAGACTCTCCTTTTGCTATGACACATTTAAGCGCCTAATTAAAGTAACGGGAACAGGGTATGATTTTAAAATTAAAACCTAACCTATTTATTCGATATGCAAGTTTTTCGCGTTCGAATTTCTGGTTTAGACGATGACGCTTAGTAATATAATTACTAAATATAATTATTATAAAGGAAAAAAAGAATAACTTATTAAGAATAATCTTTAAGACAAAGATTTTAGGAAGGGAAAAATAGTGTTACGAAACCATAAGAATGGAGGGATTCTATACTAGGGTGTCGTAACACGAACCAAGGAATTAATGAATAAGTTGGTTCCGTTCCGGTTATGATGTAACCTCACGTGACGTGGATATGGTGAGATATTATATTTAATAGGGATAAATATAGAGAGATTTTATATCCACCGGTATTCAATATATTAAACAATAGAAATATGTGTAAAGAAAAACGAGTATAAGTAGATTAGAATTTCCTTGTATAATTAGTTTCTCATTTCTTAGTTATTAATTTAAAACTATAGTTACTTTTTAATACTATAGTAAGAGTACCTTAAAACCTTTTTAACAAACATAATATCGTGAATTACTTGAACTAATCTTAACCCACTATTACTTTTAAATTAAGAAAACCCGGTACGTACTTACTTGTGAAGTCAGTTAACTAGGAATATATAGGGAGGTTCGTTATAGTTCCTTTCTTTATATAGGTTTATTTTATATAACTTATTTTTTATATAGTCCTTTAATCCTTAATAAAATAAGTAATATAGGCTTTTAATAAGTAATTATAACTAGCTTACAAGTTTCTTGAACTTAATAGCGTAATTTAAAGCCTTTTTATCTTATCGTAGTTTATAAAGTCGAGTTTCGGCTTATTACTTAAAGATTAAATTGCTAAATATAGATCTAAGTTGTTTTTTAAACTCCTTATAATTTTTAAAGACTTTTTTTATGTCTTCTTAGGCGTTTAATCCGTTTTCTAGATAATCCTTTAACACTGGTTAAAACCAGGTTAAAACGGTTTCGGCGAGGAGCTGGGATACCATAAGAACCTTTTATTCCTTAATAGTAATCGTTTTATAATAAAACCGTAAATAGATTCTAGCCTAAATTAAAAATCCCTTTAAATCGCTTAACCTATTATATTTGCTAAGTATAATAAGTTTAAAACCCTTCACGTCAAGGGTTGTCATATTATTTTTGTCGTTTAAGTTATTAGGGTTACTATCATTTAAAAGTAGTTTCGGTTATTTATCTCTAGGAGGTAGGGGTTGTTTTACCTGTTTGTTTTCTTTTTTAGGTGTTTTTTCCTCCTCCTTTTCTTTTTCTTTAAATGATTTTTCGTGCTGAGCTTTTAATATGTCCTCTTATAACTCTTCTTTAGCTATAACTATAATAGACTCTTATATTGGTTTCTTTAAACCTTTTTATTGTATCGTAAAAAGACCTAAAGCTTTCGTTTAAAAGCTTATTAATTGTTGTTTTTTTACTTATTTCTTTTTTTATTGCTTTTTAGTTTTAGGGGGCATGCTTGTTCTAGGATTGTTCTATTGAAAGTCCCTCCTCTTGAACTAATATCAAGCATTGATTAAAGAGCTATCAAAATGTGACGAACCTCCCTGTGTGTTTCTAGTTAGTTGACTTCATAAGTGAGTATGTACTAAGTTTTCTTGATTTAAAGGTAATAATGGGTTAAGATTGGTTTAATTGATTTATAATGTTATATTCGTTAGAAAGGTTTTAAGGTATTTTCACTATAGTATTAAAGAGTGATTATAGTCTTAGATTGATAGCTAGAGAATGAATAATTAGATATATGAAAAATCCCATTTTTTTATATAAATTCTTTTTTATATATACTCTTTGTTTGGTATGTTGGATACCTTTGGATCTGACTTATTTACTTGGATCTCTTTGTGTATGGCTTCTTTTGGATCCAATTTATTAAGTCGGATCCACATTACGTGACGTAGGATCGTATTCCCTACTCATGCCCACAAGGCGGGTATCCCTGGTCCGTGCCCTTAATACCCATGTTAAATGTCCCCTTCCCATGGTTGGGTCGTAACATAAATCTCGTGAAAAAATCTTAAATAATAAAAAATATAAAAAAAAATAAAGTTTTTTTATATATTTAGTTATTTATTCTTATTTAGGAATTATTAATTTAAAACTATAATTACTTTTTAATATTATAATAAGAATACCTTAAAATCTTTTTAACGAACAAGGCTTTATAAATCTCTTAAATTAATCTCGACTTATTATTATTTTTAAATCAAGAAAAACCCAGTACATATTCACTTGTGAAGTTAGTTAACTAGGAACACACAAAGAGGTTCGTCACAGATAAACGATCGAGAAACTAACTTGATCTGTATACCTCCTTATGATTTGCACTAGTAAGGTTTAAATTAAGCTTTTTTTTTCCTTTTTCTTGGCTTTTTTTAGGTCTAGATTAGGTTTTAGTAACGGTTGTCTTGGTTTAGATTTCCATTATATCTAGGCACTTTGTTTCAAATTGGAAGATTATAAAGGATAGATGCACTGGTTAGATACGAATGGTTAATAAATAATGATGGGTATTGTTTATAGTCTACGAAGCAGACAAACGGTAGCTAGTCAACGCGGATAGAAGACTTTGTAAGTCCTGCTGGACCGGAGAAGGTTTATGCAGAATTTTCCATGGGTCCCCCTCTACCACAACGGTTCCATTATGTTCTTAACTCAACAAAGAGATAAGAAGGTACTCCCAAAGAGAATCGCCTCGTTCCTAATCATAAGTTCGATATTACAGATCATTATCTAACCAAAGCTCAGTTGATAGACTCGTAAAATTAGAAAGCTTTTTATTGGTAACCTCGCTCTTTATAACACTTAGCACCACCACCCTCAAAATATCGATGCGATTAGGATGCGACATGAAACTCTTCGGTAATACATTTACGGACGTAGTATATTCCCAGCTCAGCACACCCTTCCCCACAGGAGGCCCAAGGCGCTTCCTCACCCGGTGTTAAATAACCACCACCACCACCACCACCACTACTACTACTACTACTACTACTACTACTACTACTACTACTACTACTACTGGAATCAATATTTACCTAACTATCTATATGAATAGCAAGTAGCCGCTTTTCATCCTTCCATTGTGTTACAGCCCGTAATAGGGTTATACCTCTCCGGAAGAGCTATATCTAGACCCACCTCATTCAGCAGTCGCATACAGACCACCATCATATTCAATACACGCAATTATTCACCCATTTCAGCTAATATTTCGTCTACAACACTGGTCCTGTTGTCTCTTACAATGCCTACGTTATTAGCTATGTTACCACGCATGGCTTCATAATAGTCAGATTAGTAAGGATTATGTAAAGCATGCTATTCAGCAGAAAGCTGGAGGCAATGACAGATTAAAACATAGTAGAGCGTAAAGTTTCCGGGATGAAAAGGTCAGAGTGGTACTATTAGATTCATATATTCACTCTTCTCAAGGCAGAGCACTCAGTAGGTTAGAAAACTGCCTGATTACCATTGAACAGTTCCGTAGGATTAGATGCACTTCGCCACTATAATATATACAGCAATTACAAATCAAATAAATTATATGTACCTGGTCATGTTCGGGGATTCTTTTAAGGTAATCGTAACCCTTTCTATCGGCAGCATACCAGGTTCCCGGATGCGTTATTGGAAATAGATTGAAGAGGAAAACCTAGTCAGGTACTTGTTTATTTACATTTAAAATCATGCCGAAAATTTCAGTGTTGAAATACTGTAACAAGGGCTAGTGGGCTTAGAACTGAGATTCGATTTCAACTAATAAGTCTCTTTGGTCTTAAGGGACTTAAGAGTTTAAGTTTCTTCTTGACCTCAGCTAGGAATCTTTCGAGTATATATACACATTATTCTTTGCTTGAGGCAGCTATTCTCTTAATGCATGGTGGCGTTATTCTATCTTGCACTCGTATTGATCTTTAATAAACATCAGACTCATGATTAACAGGTCTTAGCGGTGCTTCCGTGTAATAAATACAGGATTATGAGGTTCCTTAATTAAGTGTGGAGCCTATTGGAAAGATGGGAGGACCTGTCCCTTATATACATAATGGCTGAACATGCCTTGTACCTGTACATGACAGCTATTCCCTCAACACCTATTTCAGCATTAGGCTGGACAAGTATAGAGGCTAGTAATTTAAGTAATTTATTTAAGGAAATTAGAAAAAGAACTTTTTAATGTATAGAGAAGCCGATCATCATAGTGAAAATTGATTAAGGCTAGAATATAGGGGTTCATATATTCGCATACCCTTTAATGGTGCTCCTTTCATCATTAAAATGACTGCAGACTATAGATCGTTAGGATAATGGCAGTCTGATATGGCGCTCTCTATATTGTTTGAATCATTTATATTCCCAAGATATTTTCCCTTATCCCGTGATTGATCTCTGAGGCTCAACATCTACGGGCATTAAACCGGTTCAGACACCGAGCGGAATAGTTGTCTGATACCTAACCTATGTTCAAGAAATCCGGGTCTAACTTCCGAATCGTTCCGCAGGATGGCAGATAGCTCACAGACCCAGACGACATATCAGCCGCCGAATCGTCCTCCATTACCAGTGCGTACACACGTGTAAAAGATCAGGCGACTACAGCTTCGTATTTCTGGACCCCACAAGGCTTCTGAGCTGGCTACCGTCTGGACGTGTTCGCTCATCTGCTTACGCCGTCCAGGGGTTCCCGTTATGGTTAGGGGTGGCGAGCTGAGATCTGCTCCCCGGTAAGGTGTAATTGTGGCGTATCGCTGTCAGCTTCCATCGCAATGGTGGTCATATGTTAATATGCATCTCTCGGCACATCATGTTGTGGCGCCGTGACACTAACGGCCTGCGTCTCACAGCCCTAGTATACGTTGCACGTAGAGCCCAGACCACCAGTATCATCCTGCGGGTTGGCATGTCAGATTTCCCCGGTCTTACAGGTAATCAATTCAAAGACGTAATCACTTTGAAGGCTGCCTGACCAAATGATGAGTTAACTTGTGTATGTAGGTGTTATCAGACCAACTCAGAAATCGTCACCTGAAGGGTTATAAGAAGGCCGGTGTTAATGACGCCTCCGGGCCCGAAGGTCATACGTCGTTACAAATACGTATCCGATCAGCCCGAAGGTAAACCGGGCGTAGGGCTTATTGGGTCATGCGTTATTGGCACAGGGCTTTCCTTGGCAGGTACCGTACACACCATGTAGAAGCCTATCTCTAGGAACCTTGCTCGAGAAATTGTATTGAAAGGCTAATTTCTGGCTGTGGTATACAATGATATTATTTTCGTCAAGTCAGTCATAGACTATCATGCATCCTTCCAAGCCTCCAATCTTTACCCACATTCCTGGGTGGCTCGCCTTTCTGTCCCGAAACTCGGCCGAATAGGAAGTCGTTAGCGATGGGGCCCGATAACTACGGATCAGCTCCCATCCATCCCCCATTCCCCCAACAGGCTTTTGCACTCGCTCTGTTCGTTGACACAGTTTACTTCGTCTCCCTAGAAAAGCCCAGTAAGTGATTAAGGACGCGTATTCACGTATCTGGCCTGTCGGGTTGCACTAATCATGATGCATGGTATTTGCGTGAACAGAATGCATATTGTTGAGAACCAAACGGCTGCCAACGTCGGGATCTGCGTAGGAGAGATCTACCTGCAGCATCCGTGACATGCATGTTTCGTGTCACAAAGGAGATGTTCGTTGTGTTTCCGGGCTTACGGTGTAGAAACAATGGTTCCAAAAATATGTACTCAATAGAAAGGGTTAGGTACGGATATAAAAGTATACATACTCAATCATAACCGTGCCCGTGACGTGACTTGTCGAATAGACAGTATTCGTTTGCGTTACCGTGGCAAAGGGTCTCGTGATTGTGGTAAGTCGTAACAGATGTGGTACCGTCGCAAATTGTAGACGGTGCAGGTGTGCTGGATTCGGAATGTTAGTAGGTATATTGCTTCGACAACAGCGAAAATAGCCCATAAAAACTCCACAGGGCCATATTCAGAATTACTATTCGAGCCAACTTACATCGTAGCGGTAGTAATCTGGCCCACTGCAGAGCGCTCGTTAGCCTAGTCGATATCATCTCATCTAGGTTCCTTGGTGAAACTAATCACTTTCAGTTTTCGTTTCTGCAGGAATCGTAGTGATACTTGTACTCGTAATCGTGATTGTTGTTTCTGTGACAGTTACTGTTGTGGCGGCTACTGTTTCTGCCTCCAACGTGAATGCCTCTATGCTTTGACCGAGTGATGCTACTCCTAGATTGTCATTGTCTATATTGACGTCTTCCCAAGGTGACGAGCAGCTACTGCCAATACAAATTGTGGGACTAGGAAGTGATGTATACGACATTGACGTCAAGTAATGACAGTATGCTGTTTTTGTTACAGTAGTATATGAGTGACTTGTGACCTGTCGCCTATCTGTGACGGTTCCCACAAATGTGGACGTACGAGTGCTCATTGATGATTTTGGCGTTATTGTAACAGTTTGGTTTAGTCCACTATAAGGAGCGGTGATCGTCCCAGGGGCTAGGATGACTGTTTGTGTTTGTGTAGCTATAGTTTCGTATGTAGCTTCAATCTGGTTAGCCTGTTACGCCACTATATCAGCTAGTAGTTTGAAATGGCTTGCATGCTCGTTGCATCGATAGTGCTTATGATCCTTATGATGGCAGTCGGAGTAGCCTACCGGGTTATTAGTGTCGTCAACGGTTTATGGACTATAAACTTCACATACTGTTACAACAACCGTTCCTGGCATCCCAGGTGTAAGAGATATCACTCTTTGGACTGCGAGTTTTACCCCTAAAAGAACAATCTTCCATGTACCAGATAACATGGACGAATACGAGATTTGACTGTATAACGATGAGTATTGCCCTTCGCCTAAAGCTAGTCTGTTATACCATGTGGAAATAACTTGGTTCCCTTGAGGAACAGTATCTATCGCGGAGCATGCGTACTGTTGTCCACTAGGATCCACGAGGACAAGCTTTATTGATTATTCATCGCATCCTAGTACCCATCAGCGAATTGCGGAGGGGAGACAATAGTATTCTGGCTACCACCTTAAAATACCAAGGTGAAAGTAAAGTTCTCACTAGAAGATGAGTCAATGTTATAAGAGCCACCATTATAGTAATCAATCCCATAGCTACTGCAAGCAGCTACTACTTTCGACGAAAAGTAGCTTATAACAAGTGCTAGGAACTTCAAATCTTTTGAAGCCATCGTGTTGGTTAAGCCGGAGAACACGCTTGACAATGTCTTTATTTTTTCTAATCTAGGTATATAGCCGTTTCACCTTGGCAAAAACTTGGAAACACCCTTTTTAATACCTTTCGCAGGAATCAGGAAATCCTCCTATTATCGGTTAGTATCGCAGACTATATTAGCTCTAATTGTACAACGCAATTAGCGGCATCGCTTTTGCGACAGTTAGATAGCAATCAAACATCAATATCTATCCATCTCGTGGTACCTAAGAATAGTAGCTGCGACTATAGTCATATTGATGTTATTACTTATGTTACATATAAAATACTCATAACTACGACAAGGCTTGTTAACGATGCATATTGGGCCGGTGCAGCTGCATATTGGCTTAATTCAGCCTATAAAAAGGCCCCGTCCAGGCCTGGGTAGCTGGTGAGACTAGATCTGACTTTTATGCGAGTTGTAAGATTTATGGGGGAGAAATGGGACAAAATATGGAGACAAATAGCGAAGATAATAGGCTAGAACTTCATTTATTAGCGGAGGCCAGTTTAGTTCGTCTGATTGTGGTTGAGAGGACGATAGCACTCCATCTCCCCCGATCCGTCTCGCTTACCCCCGAATCAAAGAAAACTAGGCTATTACTTACGGGTTGGTTGGCTCTATAAAGGATTTCAAGGGTATTTTTGAGGCTCAAGTGATCTGCGATGGAGTGAAGACAAAGATGCGTCTAATACGCGTCCCCGCATCTCTATATAATGTGCAGGACGGCGATCCTCGCAAAAGTAAAAGAGTAACGAAATCGATTCCTTGGCATAGTATAATAAGGCTGCATCGGCCATATAATATGGGAAAGCATAAACTGGTGTTGTGCTCATAAATCAATCGCATAGAAAGCTTGGGATGCGCTCAACAGGTGGGAGGTAAAGGGGGGGGGGGGGTAGGTATGCGATCAACGATAACTAGTGAGCTGACAGAGGCAGCTATGCTGCGGAACAAATGGAATCGCGAGAATTGTACTTCTCAAAAAAACAGCCTTACTCGTCTACCTGCGGTAAGTTATGTGTTGCACAACATATCGAAATTTCAGGTGCAGGGGCCGGGAACGACGCTTACTGGCCCGGGGAATTCTGTCGTATTCTGGCCAAGCTTATCCAGCCACCATTCGCTAATAATAGAGTATAGTCGGCGACCCGGCTATCAGATATATCCCCAGGCCCAGAGTATCCTTGTACTATATAGCGATTCCTTATCGTGGGAGCTTCTATGATGACATCAGCGGCGGGCTTTCAGTAGTTATTAAATCCTTATGACTCGCTAGGACTGAGACACCGGAATCTTCGAACCCTGATCCTACCGAATGCATGGTCCATTGATCACGAAAGGGTGTGTCCAGTCTATCGGTATCAAATAACCTTGCTCTGACTAGTGTACGGACTGTCAATCCTGATAGGCGTTTTGGCGAACGAGCGAATAGATTCAAATAGACGGTTACGCATGTGGCACATCCAGAAGAAACCGAAAGATATTTCTAACCTTATGACTTTAGTTGTTTTTGAGTAGCGGTTTAATGCTAATTCCTTCGGTCGACTTTAAAGCTTGATCAAGAGAAGTACCTTAGCCCAGGAGATGAACTAGTACTGAAGGAAAGGTCGGTTGTTCATTTATATGATGCTATATTTAGTTTGCATGTGCCTAGTTCTCCTCATATAACATACCTATAAACGTGAGATTCATGAGCAATGATAACCCTCGTGTCGATGAAGCTATCGTAAAGCGCATGTATTCGAATTCACCGTTTATGTCATGCTCCTACCTAGAATGTGTCCGCTCGCAAACCGAGATAAACGAACTGGCTGGGTTTCAAATATGCATACTACTGTGGCGTTTTCGTAGAGATGATGGGAACGATTGGGCATTCGGAAACTTTAGGTGGTAATCAAATGTTTGAAGCTTACCTGTTCTACCTGGTCAAGAAAGATATAATGAACCTTGCACACTAAAGCCGCTACCCGACAATATATGAAGGCCCTAACTTAGTCAACGGGCAAAATTAATTTACTTAGGGCTGATCCATAAGCTCAGAAAGCTCCTTAAATATCCTACCTCTTCGCCAGCCTCAAGTCAACCTTAACCTACTTAGTTGTAGCTTGCAAAGATGACTAGCTTGGCAGTACGCCTTGAAAATCCTCGTGTTTATTTTCTTACGTTACACGGCCGAATTACGGAAAATCGGTATAGCTGATACAGTGGTGTAAAAAGACAACCCACTCGTCAGATACAGCTTTCAGCCATCAAGGAATACGCCGTTTGAAGAGCTTCGCCGGCATAAGCAGCTGATATGAACGCGGCGCAACCGAGCACGTGGTATCTGTATACCTTCTATACCTCGCAATACTGAGAGGCTACTGGAGGTATTACGTATTCATTCGCTACTTTATTAATGCATATTACAGATGCGCCTCGAATCCGCTTGGGTGGCTCATGTGCCGCAAAAGACGATTGGGAAATGTGAAAGCTCACAAATTATGCATTTAGGCAGCCCGAAGACATCATCTGCCTTCCCATATGACCTCTCTAGACACACGTCCTGTCCGAAGTATCCTACTCTCTGATATTGCCTACTCTAGTACTTGTAAATTCATGGCATGTGCCAAAACCTTTATCTCCGGAGCCATGAAAAGTCCCTTCGAATCTTCCCGGCCTCCCCATCAACCAGCATATGTCACTTTCCATTTTATTGCCGTATATTTGACGGTGAATGGTGTATCCTCGGAGCATCGCCTGTATACTCGTGTATCGGCGATGGCTATTAATCCACGATGTAATACACCTAGGACTGAAGCCAGTAACGTTGCACGTGTTGTCCTTGAATTTACCATCCTAGATTAATCTCCACACAACGGGAAGGCTGATGACCACACTATTCACACCTGAATTCAGCCTCCATAGGATTCCTCCCGCATACTCTCGACAACGCTACCTACGGGCGTTGCTCGAGTTTTGAGGCTACCTAGACTAGTGTCCTACTATTCAGCCCCCCTCGAGCCTTTCTTGTCTAGATATTAGATGATATGTACTATTTCAGGTTACATGAGCCGGCTTCCTTCCTGGGCATTTGTTATTTGCTTCATCAAGTGACCCGCCTCTCTCGTATTCTCTCACACCCACCGAGATATTGAGAGTCATGTCGACGCCGGTGACAAGGATCTCCAAGAGTATGCAAGCAATGTCGTGGCTGTGGCAGGATCAGCTCATCCCAACCCAGGAGGCCTTGCCCATGCAGGTGTGTTGGGTTAAGTGAACATGAAAAGCATGAAGCCTAATCAGTGTGCCTCTGATATTCTATATAAGTCTCAAAGGTCATCTGAGATGGTTGGTGTTGTGAATAGCACCCTCAGTCAGTACGCTTCGTGACGCCTAGGCTCCCTCTAATCTGCTAGCGTCTTCATTTTCACTTTTCTTGTCGATGATTATGTTTTCTTACAACTTTTTATTAAAAGCCGCAACGGGCTTGCTTTTTGCTGCTCTTGTGGCCTCTAAGCCTGCCCCATACCCGTTGGCTATCAGGCAGTCAAATTCAACTTGCAACACACCAGATAACAGAGCATGTTGGTCTGATGGCTTTGATATAAACACGGATTATGACAGATATATTCCTCAAGGTATCACACGAAATGTATGTCAACCATTTATCCATCGTGTACTACCATGTCTTGATTAGTTACACTACCCCTAACTAATCACCTACCTTAGATCGATTTGGTCATCACCAACGTATCATCTTTTGCACCTGATGGCTACGAAAAGAGTGCTATGCTCATCAATGGTATTTCAGCCTCCTCTGATATTTGTCCACTACTAATCGTTATCTAGGGACGTTCCCAGGCCCCACGATCATAGGTGGTAAGTTCGAGAAAACACGTGAAGGATGAGACAGCTCACTGACATATAAAGACTGGGGTGACACGTTTAGAATCACTGTGCACAATGAGCTGGGCGACAACGGGACCTCGATCCATTGGCATGGTCTACGAATGTTGAACACCAGTATACAAGATGGTGCAAACGGTGTAACAGAATGTCCTATTCCTGGAGATGGTGGTTCTCGAACGTACACCTTCCGTGCAACCCAGTATGGAACCGCTTGGTATGGACCCCTTGATTACTTCAAATTCGAAATTTAATCTGACTGAGAACAGGTACCACTCACATTTCTCTGCTCAATATGGGGATGGGGTGGTTGGTGCTATACAGATTAATGGCCCTGCGTCGGCCAATTACGATATTGATCTCGGTCCCTACGTGATTACTGACTGGTATCGACGTCCTGCATTTGAACTTGAGAGATCGTCCGAATTGACAACCAATCCATTGCCCCCAACCAGCTCTAACATCTTATTCAACGGGACCAATATCAACCCCGATCCCAGTATTACAGGTGGTCGATATAGTAGGGTCACCCTCACTCCTGGGAAGAAGCACCGACTCAGGATTATCAACACTTCCGTCGAAAATCATTTTACTGTCTCCCTAGTTGGGCATAACCTTACTGTCATCTCGACCGATTTTGTACCGGTAGAGCCTCTAGTCGTGCCGTCGCTGTTTGTCGCAATTGGACAGCGCTACGATGTCATCATCGACGCTGACCAGCAAGCCGGGAACTACTGGTTCAACGCTACTCTCGAGGGCGGTCTTTGTGGCACGACAGCGAATAACGGTGCTGCTGCGATATTCTCCTACGACGATACCGCCACTATTTCTAGCGTACCGGATAATTTTGGCGTACCGTTGGACACGATTCCTTGCGTCGACAATACCGGTTTCGTCCCCGTCATAAGCCGCACGGCTCCCGTGGCTGACTTCTCGGGCGACAACATTCTGGATATCACTCTCGATACACCCACAATCGGCAATGCATCGGTCTTCAGATGGCAGGTGAACTCCCAGAATATCGATGTCATGTGGGAAAAGCCCACGCTGGAATACGTGAGAGAGGGAAACACTTCTTACCCTACAGAGGCCAACATCGTTGTAGTTGACGACGCTGATGTGGTGAGTGGTCTGGAACACAAGCGACTCACAGCTTGTCACCCCTTGATTTAGACCACACTAACGACGATATTCTTATTAGTGGACCTTTTGGGTCGTGCAAAACGAGAACAGCGTACCGCGTAAGTCCTTGGTCTCCCCTCGATACGATTTCTTATCCTTGCTTATGCGTTCTAGATCCGATCCACTTGCACGGGCACGATTTCTTAGTCCTGGGTACCAGTGACATTTCCATGGGCGCTGCCACCGAGGTCGTCCACTTCGATCCAACCACCGATCTAGAGCGACTCAACTTCAACAATCCCACGCGCCGTGATGTTGCGATGCTCCCGTCCAACGGATGGCTAGTCCTCGCCTGGGTTACTGACAACCCAGGGGCATGGTTGATGCACTGTCACATCGCCTGGCATGTGAGCCAGGGACTCAGCGTGCAATTCCTTGAGCGCAGAAACGAGATCCCCGAGGTCATGGATTTGGACAGTCTCGAGCCTGGCTGTACAGAGTGGGAAGAGTGGATCCCACATAATCCATACCAGCAGACTGATTCTGGTTTATGATCGTGCGGACATAGGAGCAACCTCCTAATCAACTTGAGAATTCGTTACATTTGTTTGCAATAATCACTTTGAAGTGTATGGTTAGATGGGAAGGATGGATATTTTGTCGGTTTTCTTAGTTACTTGTACGAGACATAATGGTGCATATATGCGTGGGGGTTATATTACATACAATGTGGTGCTATCTCAATAACACGACAACACTCAACTTCATTTGTATATTATTATTGAAATATAAATTTCAAAACAGTCATCGAAAGGTCTGTATGACAAAATATCTTCTTTAAACTTAATTTTGTCATTTTCATATGCATGCTTTGCCGTCTATTGGTTTAGATGTAGACCCGTACATCTTAATCAGCCTTAACTTTAGGTAGATATCTAGGGAAATATTTCAAAATAACGACAGATTATCCATGCAGTAATCCCCATTCATCATTCTTCATATAGCTATTCCTCTCCCACTCAATCATACATACTCCCTAGCATTTTGCTGTGGACCCAAATCCGTCGGCCTCCCTACATTGCGAGACTGTTGACCAGCACCAGCATACACAGGCTTAGGCGGCTGCGTCTGACGCCACGGCTCCATGTCGTAACCATTTGCGGGCTCATCCGACACCTCTTTGCTTTTCTTCCAGTACTTGCGAATCAGATTCTTAGTCACTATGATGAGCACGAAGCCGGGGAAGATAAAGAGCACGAGCCCCGCCAAGACGTAGTTGTAGTCTGGTGAGAGGGCAAGTGGGAAACCGCTGTGGGTGATTGTTAGTCGGTGTGCTTTTCCATGTTTAAATGAGATAATGCGAGTATGGAGGTGTTGTAAGATGATGTTTTAAAGAGGCTGACTCACAGAAACCCGTTGATAACACCCATGAGAATGATCAGGCGCCCAAGCCAGATATGTATAGGGGCAAGCTTCGTCGGCTGCTGCGTTTTCTTGAAGTTGCGATGGTGCATAAACCCCAGAGCGAATTGAACGAATACGAAGATGAATATAAGAATTCCGATGACCTGATGAGCAGTGTTGAAATTTTTCGTCTGTCGGAAGCCAGCGTTAGCTTCTTCTCATTTCCTCTTTGATCTCCCATGCCACAATCCAGAAGTAAAGACGAAAAGGGGCAGTAAATTCGGAGACATATACTCACCCTATTATACGTCCCGCTAATTTTGAATCCCAGACTCGCACCGATAATCACCAACACAAGTGCAACTCCCTGATTAGCCGCATGCCAGCGGGCCCAGCCGCCCAGCCGTAACACCAGCACACCAAAGGGGTATAACCCAACGAAGCATAATACCATGAGTACAGCGTGTGCTACAGCCGCACTGTCCCGCTTCCCTTCCTTTGCCGACCTCAACACCGCACCCTCGGACTGTGTCTCCTCGGATGGCAGTATCGCCGGCACGCTGCCCGACCCTGTCGCGCGTACTAAATCCATGCTGAACGTCCCGTAGTTTGAGTGCATTTTTACCGAGGCCGCGACGTCGTTGCTTCTTGTCTCACCGCTCGGACCCGTCGCGTATAGCATCGGCGCCTCTCTGCTGTCTATGTCGAGAGTCGTGTCGTTGTCACTGCCCTTAGTGGACCAGGACCGGCAGTTGCCACAGCGCCCGTTGAAGACATACGTCGTTTCGTTTATGAGGCCCGTACCAGAGAGAGCCTGGATCTGGATATCTGAGTCTGATGACAGGGGTGTAGGTTCTGTGTGGCCGTAGCCGAGACGAGGAGATAGAGTGACGTTCAGTCCCGTAGAGGAAGGGTATGCCATCAGAATGAGGGACCCGGCCATCTTGCTAGACCCAAGCCCGATAGCACCCCAGGTTATGTGGACAGGCATCATGAGGGAGAAAAATAGGTCTGTTTCAGAGTCGTCCGGTATGTTCAGAGCGAACGCAATATCCCGGTCTGGAGAGACAAAGATTGATGTCGCGGTGGTGTTGGTAGCCCCATCGGTGATGGTTTGCGCTTGTGATGAGCTTATGAAGGATAGAACTGGTTTAAGTTAATAAATATCAACTAAGAAGGAGACCAAGGGGTTCCGTAAGCCAGCGAACGTAGAAGTCGGGGAAATTACCTGCGACTGAGGCCAGAACCAGCTGGCCGAGATTACGATTCCACATCTTGAGATATTAATGATACTGGTTTATATTACAGGGGCCAATTTTGCAGTTTATTTCAAGGAATAAGGCACGAAATGAAAGACAAAGGGAATAATAAAACGTAGTTCCTTGGTGCTAGAAAAGACGACAAGACCGCAATGGTTGTTTAATTCAACATAGACTACCAAGGTAGTACGCTGCCTATAAATCCATTCCCCGACCCGAAAATCACTTCTCCATTCCGCGCGCATGATTCTATTTTAAAACAACTTCGTTCTTCAGCGCGCATGTATGCAGCCTCATAGGAAACACCACGATGCAGTATTCGTCCCAGCCGGGCGGCAAACCAGGGGTGGGTTCTATTCGGCATTCACAGCATGTTGAGTGCTGATTGGCTGAGTCCAGGCTAGGGAATGTAAAATGAAGACTCCGATTGGCTGGCTTCAGACATTGTCAACCCGCGCAACCGCTGAGGCCCCCTGCAACCCCAGAGAAATCAACAGCCGCCAGTGAGCGGGGATGGACGATCTCCAATCAGTCTCAAAAGACTGGACGCAACGCATTATGCTGAGAGCTTACGTAGGGGGGCATTGTCTTGGGTTTATAACTTCGCATTGACGTGGATATATGCTCCAATGAGTGATTATGGAACTGCAAGAACGGAATCAATCCTTAACAATAGCCGCGTGGGTCTTGATTGTGGTTCTCGGTTCCTCCCTATCCCGATGTACATACTACCTTATATAATATTATTCGCGTCGGTTTCCCTTAAGAGAATTTGAAATGTGCCGTTCAGTGCTAAATTATAAATTCCGCGCAAAATCCCAAAAGCACGTTTATATTACTCAGTCGGGTAACTACACAACTGCTGTGAGATCGAGTGTCTTCTAAACGGCAGCGTCCTCGTTGCCGTCGTTCATTTAAATTCGGGATAGGGTATATATGCTGATTAAGAGCACCGGTATAAATCTGTAACTATATATCCCACTATGATGACGCCCCATGGAATCTATACACCTGATATAAGCCGAGAAACGCCATGAGGACACGTAGAAAGTTGTCTGTAGCCCGAATTTCTCGATTAAAATTTGTAAACAGAAAAAGATCTGATGAACCAATAATCGATATCTAAGATCGCCATGATCTCCGTATTGTGATGCAATAACAGTGAGCTCTATACACGGATATGATAGACCACTTGCAACAAAGTAGTGCCTCAGAGAAAAATTAGATCGTTATCATTATCGTGACTTCGTATCCTGACAAGCTTGCAATTCGTGTTATCAAAACCCGTTGAGCTTGTCCTGAGCCGCCATAGCATCGCCTATTTTAATCCAATCAAGCTTTACGCGGTCGTTAGCACTATACTCTTTCGCTTCAAGTATTCTTCGTTGCTGCTCCGCGTAGCAAATCAAACAAAAGGTGAGGACAACTCACTAGAACTACGTTCGGATTCCTTCCGTATTTGCTCAAGCAGATATCGGTTTGAGCAGTAATTGATTCTATGGAGTTAGTATCGGCTGCATTGACTAAGTCTGGGATTAAGACGTCCGGGAAGAGTTCGATGTTTAGGTTGTGATTCACAAGGGACATGCGGTTATCCGCCGTGGCCCCTCCAGGCCTGTCTATATCGCATTGGCTTGTGAGAATATCCTCAGTTGGGTCGAAAGGCGTCTCGAAGTAGTAGGCGAATTGATTAAGAATATAAGGCACCTTGGAAGTGTCGGAATTGTAATCTGCTCACGATGTGAGTCCTCTGCTCGAACTGGGGCATATATGAACTATGCCATATAAAAAGAGAATCTCACCCATAAACACAATCACTCTTTTCCCATCCGCGATAAGTTCTCCAAGTGTCGGCCAATCACTTAGTCCGAGCTGTGAACCTGGTGTGTAAACGTACTGATACAGCCCAGTCGACTTGAAGGCATCGTCGAATTTGTTGATATCAATTGCGTCGCCATTTGTGACCAGCAGAGTGACGACTTCATCCACATGTCCATCCACCCAAGTCTTGATCCCGCCCAGGTAATTTTCCAAAGTGCCGACATCGAGTAGAATACATGAAGTGTGGCACATCTGAATGGTTCCATCTTTGTCGTGGGTTTGTGCTTGTAGAAACCGGACCCCTTGATCTAGTTGGTCCTGCACAGACGAAATCTGGTTATGTGATGGCCCGACGCCAACGAAGGGTGCGTTGTGTGATCCGACGAAGGTTACATCGCTGTATGCCCGGCTGCAAAGCTCAGAATGGCCGTTGCAGTCGGCTGCGATCGTAGTTCCGACAAGGGCAAGAAGCGAAAGAATGACGCGCCGCATCTTGTCGATAGAGAACAGCAACTTTGGAGGTTAAGATGTCGATGGTACGTTCATTAAGGGCAGGATGTCGGAAAGCTAATATAGTCAACCACAGATCGCAGAGTGAATCGCTTCAGCGCAACGCAAGCCAAATAAACTACTCCGTGACGGTATCCCAAGACCTATGTACATGTAAAAATGAAAAGCAAACATCACGGCCTTTTCTCAGGTGAGGCATGGGGCGGGCGGCGGTTAAATAACAAGCGACCAGCGTGCCTATCGCATGAATAAGGCGAAGCCAGCCGCGCAGATCATCAGGAACATTTCTAGCCACTAACTGATCTGAGACATCCCTGATTTCCCCCTATCCTATCATGGGGACTTGGGCATGTGAACGGACAGACGTCCCAGACTGGTGACGGAGATGGTGGGAGACGGAGATGCGACCTTCTAGATTCGTCTCTAGATCGCTGGGAAGGATTCCGCTCGCAGGCGGTCGGACCGGTGAGAGGAACTTGGCTAGCGAACTAGAATCGACGTCTAACCAAACCGTCGGCAACGCAGACGATGCGTGGAGAAAAATACCCCGCTGTTGTAGATAGCATAACGCATCTGCAGCAAACAAAAAAACTCCCGAATAGGTAGGCAAAATTCCAAAAACCATTGATCTTGATAGAAGGCAATTGTAAATGACAGTATGCAACAGGCTTAGCACGCAATTGCTATCCCTTGACAAGATGTATTATACATTATAAGTTACCCAATAGTAACCTCACAATCCTATTTTATAGTCACTACCTAGGTAGGTACCTATATTGATCGCATTCACATTTTAGGTTGCTTTTAGCTATACATAACTAGCAAGCCCATTTTACATATTCGAAATACTATTTCGTTCCTATAAATCGCTGTATCTTTTGGCTCTCTCTAATCTCAAACATTGATACTTACTAGAATGTGTTTTATAGATTTGCTCGGAAATGCTGTCTGTTGCTGATACGTAGCACCAATCTCTTTGAACTTTCTTGTAGCTGTCGTTATAGCTTCTAAACGTACTGCGTAACATGTGTAGTACTTTTTGGTTGAGAAATATTGCGCCCTGAATCGCGACTGTATGCCTCATCACAGCACAGACCTATCTAAGTCGTCGCGATCTCCAAAACAATTCATTTCCTTCTCATTGTCATACTATTGACATAAGAGATACTAGAAAACATAGCTTTATACTATGTTAATCTATACTTACATCCTAGTCACTGCTCATAAAACAAAACTGTTCTAAGCCTTGATAATCGCGTGCCCTAGTTGGAAGAGGAGATATGAATATGACAGGTATACAAGAAAACACATGCTACCTGTTTTAATCATACTACGAGCGATCACCATACCACTATACTGTTATGCAACAATGTCTAGGATATGACCTAGTCTCCATGTAGCCCCAGGGCGATAGTCTCTCATGCGGAGTAGCTCACACTAGTCTGACTGTCCTATCACGTTGAACGCCGAAGTTGGGGTTGAGTAAAATGTCTTAGATGAGGTAACCGGTAGTCTCACCCACTATAAATCGACGAATTTAGATGCACAAAGTACTCCACATGCCTCGTCGACTAGAAAAACGTAGAAGCCAAAATTAGATCCTATTAGTATAGAAGGTTCTCCTAGTGATTCCATCAGCTTATTTCTGTTGTCACAATGCCCACAAGCTAGCCAATTCGCAAATTTAGTCTAAAACCCTAGGCTCTACCTAGTTCTAGGTGCTAGATATGGAAGCTTTTGGGCAGCTTCAGTTCCGGGTCCACTCTCCGCTTAACCGCCATCTAAGGCACTCGCGAACGATTGAGTATACTGAAGCTAGCCCCGTTCTCCGTCATTCATTGGGCAGCACAAAGAGAAAGGTGAAGATAGAATTCAATATGAACTGAACGCTTAGCTGCGATAAAAGAAAAGTTCCTGATAAGGTTTTAGGGGTGATAGATATAGGTAAGAACTTTGAATATGCGTTCGAAATCAACCTATATACGGGTTCTATCATAGTCCTGTGGAACGGCTTGCGCTGTCAGCCCGGGTTGCCATGAGATTGAATGCTTGGGGAAGGGTTGGGGAATATGCCATATCGGCGTAAATGTAACTTGGAAACAATGAAGTAGGCGAAATAACATGCAAATCTAGCCTGAAAATTCGAAAGCAGGGTGAATGCCAGCAAGTGTCCAATTATTATATATTTCAACTTCGATGAGAAATTGAGCGTAATTCAAAACTAAGTCTTATTGCATACTGGTTCTTATATCAGACAGCCATGGCCATATTGGCCTAGAGTATATGCAGCTCAGTTAGGTTAACGCCGCGTGTTATTGTGTCCATCTCCCATCTAAGGGGCAGCTTTGCCCAAGTTGTCCTGGAAATTGGCATCCTTGAAAGGCACATTGGCGCTTCCAAAGTCTGTGTTAGTAAGCGCATCCCGGGCGGCCTGGGTTAGTTTATCCCATTCGATAAGCGGCTCCTCGCCACCTTTCTCATCCGTGGTGCCTAGCTGGTGGTTTACAGGCCAATTGCTAAAGTACCGGATCTTGGGACGTGTCCCGTCGAGCGGGAAATTGCTCGTGATGGTATCGAAATCACCGTGCGCAGAGGTCGATAGAGCGACAATGTTCGGGTTGCTGGCGCTCGCGTCGTCGATCCACACCACTGCAGCCTCCCAGTCGTGACGGTGACCGAGACCGCTCGAGGGAGAGTCCTTGGGCATATACCTTTCAAAATAATGAGCGATCACTGGTCCTATGAAGAGTCGCAAATGGAAGAGTCAAGATATCCAACGTACCAGGAATACATAATTGCGTAATTGCCGTTATACTCGGTGGCCCGCGCATATACCTGCCCCGTGCTGCTGCTGCAACCAGCGCTTGAAGTCCCGGTCGGAGATAGACCACCACTGTGTCATAACATCTTGGTTAGTAGCTTCCGATAGCACATCTGAGACTAAATTACCTCGTGTTGCCGTCAGCGTCGACAGCAGGGAACGGCACACAGCCGTTGACAACCTTAAGCCAGGGCTTGAACTTGAGCGCGACGCTTGACGCCGACTCCGCGAAGCCGACGACTGCATCGTGACTGATGACGTCTCGTGACTGGAGAGGCACTGCGGCGGCACCGAGGCCGGTAGTGATGAGGGTAAGGACTTGACCGGTACGCATGGTGAATTGTGCTGGATAGTGTTCTCGAGATCTAGGCTTAGCCACTGGAGATACCGAGACAGGAACTCACAGCAGGACGCGGAAGACTACTTATATACACCATAGTCGTAGTCAAATGTGAGATTTCCTCTCGGCAGTAGCATGTGAGATTCGAAGTCCGGACATGCTGATCGCATTTGAACGATGGCATGCGAGACAGGGATTCTCTCCACGGTTACAAGGGTCAACCAGGGGTACCCATGGTAAAGCCGTAGGTACTACAGTGCACTACGGTGACCTACAGCACCAACTGTGCCAACCCTTTCTTTATACCTACATACACAATGTTATCTGAGGACGAGACTAGTAGTACAACGATACTAAATACATTTATCGTGATTTGTCCCAATTTCTCAATTATCTGTGGTGTAGGTGAATCATGGTGTAGCTCGATCGTGGTCTTGGTGTAGCTACACTATGGTAAACAGCCCCTGTGCTTATGACTTGCACTGCCCACTCGGGCCGCTGCAGTGGCGCACGTTGCCTGCCTTAGTATTCACACTAAGACCGGTAATCTTGGTTTTTTGGACTTCACCCCGATCTAGGTATTATTGTAATAACTTGTTCTCAAGATGGTAGGAGGAAACTCATCCACGTGGGTGGGGAGATTAACTTCACAGGTTCGAAGAAGGCCGCCGTATCTAGTGTGCTAGGGTCTGCTAGGCGACGGGGCTCTTGTAGGTACTACAGTAATGGACGACGGTAGTTACTATCTTGGCAGGATAATCCATGCATGAAGCTGGGTTATCTGATATCGGGATAGAGGATCAATTTGGGAGAATGGGGACCCGCCTGCTAGGTTCAATGTCGCATCGTTAGATCTTGTGTTGAACAAGGCACTAGAACGTTAATGTCAATGTCAAGTTTAAGTGACTACGGAATTCGGGAATTTGATCTCCATAGACCACAGAGGGGCGAACACACGTTTATTCGATCATCAGCACATTTGTGGCGTTTAGCTTATTTCCCATGCAGGCACTATATGCAAGGTACTGAGTATCTCCAGAAATTCCTTTTTACAGCTGTGGGCCGTATTTCATGCGAGTTTACATATGATGGATTTCTTTAACGACATCATAGGGAGTTCGGCTTCTTCGGGTACGAGGGTATATAGCCAAGAATGCGGGGGGATCCTCTTACCCTTTCCGCGTGCAAGTCTTGTACTACCTAAGTTAGTATGCAATATATTATAAGCATCAACTAAAACGGTTTCTTCCCCAGATATATTATTCAAGCTCAACGCCAAGACAACACCGGGCTTTAAGTGTATGCTAAAATGCGAACAACCAAGAGCTAAGCACAACTACAGCCTCAAATTGTGGCTTTGTTGAATCCTATATTATGCTTCACTCGTATGTTATAAATAGATGTGGAAAGCGATAGCTCACTAGATATCCGCTGATAAATCGGGAGTATCACACATGACGGAACACATAGATTCTCTAGGAGCTCGAGATGCATATGCTTCTTTGCCCTGTTTACACCTTGTAAACATGTAGCTTGAATTACAGCCGTCAGGGTCATGTCATACGGCCTTGAACTCTCACAGTATCCGGTCGACTAACAACATCATACCTACATTATTATAATCATTACAATACCATCCAGGCCAGGGAATTTGAATTTTATATTCACTACATACTACTTCCCACTAGTGTATACCATTGTCGTGAAATCAAAACTTACACCTCTAGAGAATGGATTAAAAAGATTACGAAGATCCCCAGGAACTCGACGCAAGAGCAGGTCATGTTTCCTGCGCATTTCGTGTAGCGACATATGGGAGCGGTATTATGTAAATAAACCTTATGCCCAAAACAAGTATGCAGCCATAAGTACAAAACTGGGGCATTGTTCTTATCATGGACATATACAATAGTCCCCCTTCATTGTAGACTTCGATTTTACTACCGTTCAATGCTAATGATCATAGTTTAAATCTTGTACTATCCATGTGTGGAACATATTGTCTTCCAGGTCATGTAGTCCACATACCACACTTCGATATCACATGGTACTGCTTGCTCGCGTCCCCCAAGATTCATCGCACTTATTTCCAGCCCACTCCTCCAGCCCTACGGGCACTTCGGTCACTCATTTCCTGAAAACCGGGAGTAGATATATGAAAGTGATCCAGACACACCACATTCTCCAGACAGTCTCATCAAACGATTGACTACGATAGCAGGTTGTCAAGACAGTCATCGTGCCACCGAGACATAGCAGCCCTAACCAAGCCCCCACCACTACGTCCCAAAAGAACGGGCATGCCACCGACCAGAACATAATCAGAAGAGCCAAGGCTACCCGAGCAGGTGTCTCTGCATATAGTAATGGTACGGTCTTCCGACCTCGAGCTTTATCGCCTACCATGTCTGGGAAATCCTGAGCGAAGACCGTGGTTGCAACAACAGTAGCTGTCAACGCGATCCAACAGAACATCTGTGTCCCATTATCCTCAGTCAGGTACCACCCATCCATCAGCATGCTGACTGCGCCCCAACCGAAGCAGGCAAGCCCTGCAGCGTTTATGATGTTTCGTTGGAATGGGCCCGCGTTCGCCCCTTCTAAGTCATTGTACAACCAAATAAATGTCATGAGTGTTGCGCTAGGCAAGTAGCCCCCAGAAAGGAAACTGAAGCCAATGGTGAGAGGAACTAGAATTCTCAAGAGACACTGGGCTTCGTCCGCTGTGATCCGGCCGGCCGGCAGCGGTCGCCATGGTTTATTCTCTTGGTCCTCGAGCACGGATTCCTCTAGTCGTTGGTTTGCGACGTCCTCGACCAGCAGGTGAAGCCACACCCATGTTACGAACCTTCCTTGTGCTGTGTCACGTGTGGGTCACGTGGACCAGAATGGATCGTTGAATCATGGATTGAGAATCCATGATTTAATGATTTAATGGATCATTAAATCATGAATAAAGAATTAGTGATTCAATAATTCGAAAGTTTTTATGTGAAGGGAGAACGAGTATAAGTAAATTGAAATTTCCTATGTATTTAGTTATTCATTCTTTAGCTATTAATCTAAGACTATAATTACTCTTTAATACTATAATAAGAGTACCTTAAAACCTCTTTAACGAACATAACATCGTAAATCACTTAAACTAATCTTAACTCATTATTACTTTTAAACCAAGAAAACCCGGTACGTACTTACTTATAAAGTCAGTTAACTAGAAACATATAAGGAGGTTCGTTACATTTTAATAACTCCTTAATTAATGCTTAACATTAGTTTAAAAGAAGGGACTTTTAATCGAAACAATTCCAAGATAAGCATGCCCCTTAAAACTAAAAAGTAATAAGAAAAGAAATAAGTAAAAAAACAACAATTAACAAGTTCTTAAACGAAAACTTTAAGTTTTTTTACGGTACAATAAAAAGGTTTAAAAGAATTAACACAAAAATCCATTATAATTATAACTAAAAAAGAGTCACAAAAGGACATCTTAAAAGATTAGTAAAAAGAAGCATTAAAAAAAGAAGAAAAGAAGGAGGAAGAAATACCTAAAGAAAAAGATAAATAGGCAAAATAACCTCTACTTTTTAGAGACAAGTAACCACTTTTAAACGATAACGACCTTAATAACTTAAACGACGAAAACAACATAATAACCCCCGACGTAAAAGGTTTTAAACTAATTACACTTAGTAAATATAATAGGTTAAGCGATTTAAAAGGATTTTTAATCTAGATTAGAACTTATTTACGATTCTATTATAAAATAATTACCACTAAAGAACAAAAGATTTTCACGGTATCTTAGCTCTTAACCGAAACCGCTTTAACCTGGTTTTAACCAGTATTAAAAAATCATTTAGAAAACGGATTAAACGCTCGAGAAAACACGAAAAAAGTCTTCAAGAATTATAAAGAATTTAAAAAACAATTTAGGTCTATATTTGGCAATTTAATTCTTAAGTAACAAGCCGAAGCTTAACTTCATAAATTACGACAAAATAAGAAAGCTTTAAATTACGTTATTAAATTCAAGAAACTCGTAAGCTAGTTATAATTACTTATCGAAAGCCTATATTACTTGTTTTATTAAAAGTTAAAAAACCATATAAAGAATAAGTTATATAAAATAAACTTATATAAAGAAAAGAACCCAGGAAAGTTTAATAACTACGTTATAATAACAATTACTATTAATAACGAAAACTTCGAACGGTACTTTAAAAAGAAAAAAACGGTACAACGAAGGAATAGCGACCAGCTAAAGAGAGGAAATCATAGAAGCGGTACCGAAACCAGAAAAGGCATAAAAACAAAGTTAAATCCCATTAAAATCAACGTTATTCAAAAAAAACGAAAAAAACGAGATAAATTAACTATTAAGTGTTTTAATTATAGAAAGAAAGGACATTATAAGAACGAGTATCGAAATCCTAAAAAATAGGAACTAAGAATAAAAGGGATTTCTTAACCTAAGAAAAGAGTTATTAAAACAAGGGTTTAATTCGAAAATAACAAAGAAATAAATTAAGTATTTATTATTAGTATTATTAAGGTAGAAAAGATTAAAGAGGCTTTTATAAAAAGAATTTATGAATTTTATTAAGTTAATTATAAAGATTGCCTAAAAAATAACCATTTATATTTAGGACATTTTACATTAAAACAAGCTAAATAAAAATATAACGAAGGCGAATTACTATATATATGCGATAATTATAAACTAAGATACGACTTAAGAATTAAATTAAACTATAATGATTTACATTAAAGCCATTATAAAAACGATAAATGCGAAACCCACTAGGGGAAAAGCTAGCATAATAGCTTGAATTAAAGGCTTTACATAAATGATAATTGTAATATTTATTAAAGCTTAAGGGAATATATATCGTTACATTAAAGCTTTTACACTAACGACGCCTATTAAATACACAAAAGTTCTAAGAATGAAGCCGGTTATTATCCTCAAGAATTAAAGAGTAATAACACGAAAGAAAATGAGTGTATCTATAATAACACCTCACGATAGCCATATTACCTTAAAACATATTATCTTTACTTAAGCTCCGAAAAAAGTTACGAAATAATAACCAAAAATTACATATGTTATATCTCGATACCATACGACGTATACGACTTACTCGAAGTAGGTTTCGAAAAAGACGAGATTAAGGAAGAATTATAAGAATTATAAAAAGGACTATATTTTCTATAATAGCTTGAAAAACGAACTAAATACGACATTAATCTATTTGGCTTTATAAAAAAACACTTAATAAAATAATAAGTAAAAACACGTGCGACTAAATAAGGCTATAAACGAATTATTAAGGCATACCTCAAGAAAGGAGGGAAGCTCTTAGAAATCAATATAAACTTAAAGAGAAATATCAAAATACCTTTAATAAGTAAACTCAAGGATTATTCTTTTTATTTAAGGATAATTTAGAACTTTAAAAAATTCTAAGTCGATAAAACGGACTTAAGTTATAAAAAGGCTCTTAAAAAAAAATTAAAGTTTTAATGTATAAGGTTTTATATAAAGGATAAACCTTTTACCCCTTATTACGTAAAGAGTAATTAAAGAAACTATTTAAGTAATGATTACTAGAAACATGTTCCTATAAAAGCCTAAAAATGAAAGGACATCCAGGTTATAACAACTAAAAAAAAACTAAAAGGGAAAGGACGTGGAAAACTAAAAAACGGCAAAGGCTCTCGCTAGTAAGGCAGCGAGAAGCCATAAATAACAAGTTTTTATATGAAGTCTAGTCGGGACTTAATAACATTATTATAACTAGAGTTAAGTATAATAAAAGAAAGTATAAAGCCTTAATAAATTCAAAAGTAAATAAAAGTTATGTCTTAATAAAGGTAGCTTAAAAAAATAGAATATTATAAATATATAAATAAAATCCGTATAAGTTATAGAACTTTAAAGGAAACATATTTAGTTATAAGAATAATAAGGTGCTAAAAGAAATAATTCTTTTCTCGGTAACTATTTAAGAACATTTTAAACAAGTTATCTTTAATATTATACACATATTAAATCACGATATGATTTTAGGAATAAATTAGCTTAAAAAAAGTAATCCACAAATAAATTTCGAGATAAATACGCTTTATTAAAATTAAAAACAGGAGGAGTCAATCATTACAAATTACGAAATAAGTACCGCAAATAACCCCAAAGAAATAAATATAAAAACGAAACATATTACCTATATAATTCGAGTAACTAAACCTAAAAATCTAACGAAAAAAGTACCGCGCGAATACCTCCGTTTCCACAAATTATTTAAAAACAAAACAAAAAAAGAATTACTAAAACATAGCTAATAAAATTATTAAATCTACTTCAAAAAAGGAAAACAATTAAAATTATTTTTAGTATATTTTATAAATCAGGAAAAATAAAGAGCATTATAAAAGGGAATCTAAAAGGATCTTAATAAAGAATATATTCGAGAATCTAAATCCTCGTTAAGATACCTAGTAATCATGGTACTTAAAATCGACAAAAACGAGAAACAACGTGTCGATAAAGAAAGAAACCTAATATAAAGACGAGTAATTAATTACCGATACTTTAATAAAATAACTAAGAAAAACGGGTATTTATTACTACTAATAAAACTCATAAAAGGATAAATCAGCAAGGCCTAAATCTTTATAATATTAAACCTTTATAATAAATACTATATAATTAAAATGGTTAAGAGACATAAATAATATATAACCTTCTAAACGATATATAAATATTATAAGTATAAAGTTATATTATTTAGACTTATTAACGCGCTCGTTACATTTTAACATATAATTATAATAATCCTTCGCAGGTTTTTAGATAAATTTGTATTTGTTTACTTAAACGATATATTAATTTACTTAGAAAACGAGAAGGAATATAAAGAACATATAAAACAAGTGTTAAAAGCCTTGAAAAAAGTAAATTTACTTATTTATCCGACCAAAAGTAAATAACATATTAAGAAACTAAACTATTTAGGGTTTATAATAAATCCAGGAGAAATTCGCATTTAAAAAGGAAAAATAATAATAGTTAAGAATTAGTTAGAACTTAAAAATGTTATAAATATATGCGCATTTCTTGGCTTTGTTAATTATGTTAAATAACTCATTAAAGATTTCGAGCGTATCGCTAAATCATTAACGGAATTAACTACCTTAATAAAAACAAGAAAGGCTTTCTATTTTATTAAAAAAGCTAAATAGGCTTTTTAGTAACTAAAAAAAGTTATAACTAGTAAGATTATATATAAACTTCTAAATAAAAATAAAAAGAAATAATTAAGGATAAACGCTTTAAATTTCGCTATTAAAGTAGTCCTGGAGCAATTAGAAAATAATGAGAAATAATACTTAGTCGCGTATCTATTTAAAGCACTATATAGTATTAAACTAAATTATTAAATTTATAATAAGGAACTATTAATAATCATTAAAGCACTAAAAGAATAAGAATTATGGCTTAGCGAAACCAAGGAACTTATCGATATTTATTTAGACTACAAGAACCTTACACGATTCATAATAATATAAACGCTTAACTAAAGACATAAGCGTTAGATGATTTTCTTATTTAAATTTAATTTCAAAATCTAATACATTAAGGGGAAAGAAAACATCTAAATAGATCTTCTTAGCAAAAAGGGAAATTATAAATCAAAAATTAATAAAAGAAATATCTAAATGTTCAAATAATAGAATAATAAATTAGTTGTATTAATTTATATACGAATTAACATAAAAAACTAAAAATAACGGTTCAAGGAAAATTACAATTAAAAAGAAAAATAATTACAATCTTAACAAGGATCCAGCGATAAACTTTTCTTATATAAGGAAAAGGTATACGTATTAAAACAAGTATAGAACGAATTCGTTAAAGAATTTCACGAATATCCTCTACATGGCTACCAAGGGATTTTCAAAACGGTAAAACGACTTCAAAAGGAATTCGACTTTCTAGGAATATGACAAACAATTAAAAAAATTATAAAGAATTATAACATTTATAATAAAGCTAAAGCATTACGATATAAACCATATAAACTATTATAACCAATCTAGATACCTAATAAAACATAAAATATAATTATATAGGACTTCGTAATAAAACTCTTAAAATCAAAAGATCTTATTATAGGAGTACCTTATAATAGCATATGGGTAATTGTTAATAAACTCACGAAATACGCCTACTTCTTATTATTCAACGAATTAAGCATAATAAAACAATTAGTTTTCAACTTCTTAAGAGAATACGTTAATAAATATGGGTTATTAAAACGCGTTATTTTAAATAAAAACAAGTTATTTACGTTAAAATTTTAAACTAACTTAATAAAACGAATAAAAATTAAACAAAAATTATTTATAACGTATCACCTTTAAACAAACGAACAAATAGAAAAATTAAACTAAATAATAAAACAATATTTATAAAGTTATATTAACTAAGAAATAAATAACTAAGTAGAATTGCTATTAATAACCTAAATAGCATACAATACTTCGATTAACAAAAACATGAAAATGTCACCACACGAGGCAATATACGGGTAAAAAGCGGAAACCTAAAAACAACCGATTAAACTCACGGAAACGCTAAAAATCGAAATAAAAGCCCCGAGAGCAGAAATACTATTTAAAAAGATTTAAGTAGTATAATAACGACTACAAAAAGAATTATAATTTATTTAAAATAAAATAACAAAGTACTATAATAAAAAAAGAATTAAAGGACCAATTTTTAAGAAAAGAGACATAGTTTACTTATTCCATTAACGACAAAACGCAACATTAAAAATACCTTAAATTAAAACAAAACGACCTAACGAAAAACTTAAATTTAAGAAATTAAGACTATATAGGATTAAGGAGGTTATTTCGAAAGTTAATTATAAACTAGCATTATTAAAGGAATCTAGAATCCATCTTGTATTTCATGTTTCGCTTTTAAAACTAGCACTAAAAAACGCCTCGCTAAAAAAACAATTAGAATTTAAAGAAAACCCTAATAAATACGAAGTTAAAAAGATATTAAATTCAAAAAAAGTTAATAATTAACTATAATATCTTATTAAGTAGGAAGGTTACCCACCTAAAGAGAATACTTAGGAACCTTTTAAACATTTAAAGAACTTAATAAATAAAATTAAGGATTTTTACCGCCAAAATCCAAACCGGCTAAGAAGGCCTAAATATCGAAGTCTTAATTCTACTAGGAAGGATTAAGGAAGGAAGAAGGGTAGGCCTCGGAAGCAAGTAAATCCTACGAAGATTTAAATTAATATTATAATCTCTTTATACGTTGCGATTCTTTAATAAGACGTTTTTATTCTTTTTCCTTGCGCTTAGTGCGCTCTAATTTCTCGATAGAGTTTAAACCGCGTATAATTATTTTTCTTAACTTTTTAGATTAAAGACGACGTTAAATATGAAGGCGACAAACGCGAACCATCGTAGCTTCTTGGCGTGTTTTAACTTCTTTTAATTCGTTTTCGATTTTTTGGAACTACTTAATAATCTTGGCTATATTACTCCTGGAAATGCTAAAAACGTCGTATTAAATACGATTTATCTAAATACACTTATTATAACGGTTGGATTTGTTTAAAGCAATATATTTTTTCTTATTACAATCGTAGTAAAAACAAGGCATTTCTTTTTGACTTTTAAGAATAACTATATCCACTAAAACCAGTTTGTTTTCAACCTACTTTCAAGCATGACAAGAAACTTCGGGAATTTCTTTATAGTTCTTTATAACTTAATAAGACATGTTAAAATGGGAATAAAAAACTCACTAATAACCAAGAAAGGAGTAATTAGGTTACATTCTTTTTTATTTTTGGGACAAAGATTCTCGGAGGGGAAAAATAATATTACGAACCTTCTTTGTGTTGTGTCACGTGTGGGTCACGTGGACTAGAATAAATCGTTAAATCATGGATTAAGAATTCATGATTTAATAATTTAATAAATTATTAAATTATGAATAAAGAATTAATAATTTAATAATTCGAAAGTTTTTATATGAAGGGAGAACAAGTATAAGTAAATTAGAATTTCCTATGTATTTAGTTATTCATTTTTTAGCTATCAATTTAAGACTATAGTCACTCTTTAATACTATAGTGAGAATACCTTGAAACCTCTCTAACGAACATAACATCGTGAATCACTTGAACCAATCTCAACCCACTGTTACCTTCAAACCAAGAAAACCCGGTACGTACTCACCTGTGAAGTCAGCTGACTAGGAACACACAGGGAGGTTCGTCACAACCCACGTCAACATTCGGGACGATTTAATTAGCATGATTGCTATACCCTGTGTCGGATCATGTGCCGTGAATGTCATCATATTATCTTGAGCTGAGGATAATGCCGTAGCAATAGCAAAAACACTTTGTGGCACCACTACTGTTTTAAAGTCACTCTTCGTAAACAGATAGAGTGTCTTTATATGATAAAAATTGAACGAGTTTTCTGGTAAAGAACCACATGTTAGTACATGTGGGATGTGATGTGGATTTGATATACTAATAATTCTTGGTCATACCGGGATGGGAGAACTTCCACTTTTCCCATATGATCCTTCATTTTCCAGCTGAGGCATATTGAACTCGTGTTCTGTTAAAGCTAATGGCCAATGAAATGGATAGGTGAATCAATAAGTAAATTCTAGACTTCATAATATGGACGAGATGGTATAGAAAAGAAAGGACGAGGAATCGATATTATTTATATTCACTGGCCGAGAATCTATTTACAGATCATGTATCACTAACACTCTAGCCCAAAGGCCTCGGCGAATGAGACTTATACTAAGGCGTCGCACACACCGCCTATAAATTTACAGAGAGGTACGTATATCGACGAGTTTTATTGAGCGTAAACGAGGCTCCATAGTTACGCTTGACACTAGACAACTTATTTTACACGGCAAAGGTATCTCCACGAGCTCTATTCTTGGCGTATGTTGTACAAACAATGAAATGTAGGATTATGGCATAGTTCAATGTAGTATTATCTCATTAATGCTACAGAAGTTTGCGAGAAATTTTCGATACGGCGTATTCGAAAATAATTCTTATCAAAACAAAATACTCAAGAGTGATGACATGCTTTAGTTCTTATATGCCAAGATAGTTAGCTTGACACTTGCTTGACACTCTGAGCGCCAATGTCTTCATGAATTGGCCTACAATTTAGTCTTTAACATTATTAATCCCTTAATACACTAGTCTATGTTTCTATGTATAGTTACTGTTGTACTCTGCACTCTATATCATAAGCTCAATGTATCACATATCTCAAGAAATGGGATAACGGGATAACTTTCATTTGGTAGCAGCCAACGCTCAGAACTGATGTGCCTCCCCCAAACACCACTTGTTTGTTCCTCAGAGAGAGTTAATGTCTTGATGGGCTGTGGTTAGTTGGCCTTATGAAAAGTGCATATTAACGACTGAAGAATGATAAGACCGGAGTCTCCAGTTGATAAGGTATGTAGAATAGTGATAAGGCCAATAATTAAGCAGAGTAACAAATCAAACTACTCGTCTATGTATCTACGTCCTGGACACTTTATTTACTACAGATCTGTCCTTGTAACTTTGACGAAGAGATACATCTTGCGTATAAATGATGCCTACCGGTATAGAAGTCTCTAAAACTATAGGTTTTAAGATCCGAAATGGTGCCCTGTATGTCACATACACCCACAGTATGGGCTTCTTTACGTGAAGGTTACTGAATCAAAATTAAGGGATAATAAAGTTAAGCCGTACTCCTAGAACTTTGCTGGTGAAATATTATTGCAATAACGGGGTTGAGTCACCCGGGTACTATGTATAGGTAGGTCTATGGACGTGGCTTATCTAGTCTAATGCCTAAGCTTTTATTTTACTAAAGGGCGATGATGTCCATTCTCTTGCATATGCAGGAATGCCTTTTCCTACAATTCCCCATTATCGTGGTTTATAACAACACCCTTAAGGCTAGGTTACATTTATTATAAGGTCCCTCAAGGGTCCTCTCATCGTTCTCCATAGAATTTTTATCAAGCAAAGTATCTCATCTTTTAAGTCGCATACAACAAGAAGGAAAAGAGAATATAACCATTTTACCGTTCTTTATTGCCTCATCTGTCATATGCTACATTGCCAGCGAAACGATATATGTTGTGTAGCCAAGTCGAATATGGCAGGCTCAAATTGGGTCGTGGGGTGGCAGCGATGGTTTATGAAATTAGGAATGTATAGTCTAAGTCTAATGAGAGAGTAATGGAGATTTTGAATATAAATCTTGTGCAGGTGGTATAGATATGTCTAGAACTTGAGCTTCTGGGAGCGCAAAATAGAAACCCCTATGCTAAACTTGAAGCCCACGAACTGGAACACACACTGATGTGACGGCGCCTTGCCCCTATCGAGAGTCTTGCGCACAGTAAAAGGGGCCACGGAAACTGCCATGGAGCATGACTCTAAGTATTGTTTACACGCGGATAGAGGTTGTGCGTAATTAGCCGATTTAAGAATGCCACAGCAGGATCATGCCTAATCATATGTAGCCAGTTGCGGGGGCGCGTTGTTAATTTATGATGATGCGAGGGACTCCAAGTACCTGACTGGAGGCGCTTTTGGAAGCCAATGAAGAGAATATAGATAATGAGGAGAACGTAGGAAGAGCGTTTGCCGAGAGCCTGTTAATCTTCCATACATAATAGAATGCAGGCTCGGCATATGTTTATGAGGTTGCTATATCGCCGGATAATAATAGATGTAAGCTGATTGGTAGCAGACTTGAGCAATCTTCCATTCGTTATCTCCTCTTCGTGCTGTGCTCTGCTTTCCCATCTAGAGGGAAAAGAGTTTTGCCGCTCAAACAAGATTCAGAACAATCTTAAAATGAGCCTAGAAGCTCTGTAGATCCCGGAGTGCGCCTCCTAACTTTCCTTCCTTCAAATCTTCAGCTCGCCGTTGCTAATACTACCAAAGTCAGGACAGTCGCAAAGATGAAATTGCTCTCTACAGTCGCTGCGCTTATTACGCTTGTCCAAGCCGGCCTTCGTTTCCCATGCTCGACTTTGACTATTCAACGTCTTGATCCCGTTGTCGAGCCTGGCAGGAGCCCGTCCGCCCATGTTCATCACATTGTTGGTGGAAATGCATTTAATGCCACTATGACTGGCGATGTTGGGGCCAGGGCTACTTGTACTACTTGCCAAATGGCGGAAGACTTGTCTAATTACTGGACTGCGCACTTATATTTCAAGCACCCTACTAATGGCTCTTACCATCGTGTTCCCGTGGTTCCTGTCCAACCCTTGTTAGGAGGTTCTAACGGTGCTCAAGGTGGACTTACAGTCTATTATACCCAGTTCGATTTAAGCAGGGATAACATCCAACAACAACCCATCAAGAGCTTCCCACCGGTACTGTTACTTAATTATATACCCTAACGTTATCGTAATTTCTAACACTTACAAAGGGCTTTCGCATGACCGTGGGCAGTCCAACTGCCACCTCACGTTCTCACATCGGACTCAGTTACCAATGCATGACAGGAGGTAGCAGAGGTGCATTACAGGCTGACTTCCCTGAAAAACCATGTTCGGGTGGTATCTTCACTACCCACCACTTCCCTGCGTTAGAAAACCCATTTGATCTGGGCTATATACTCATACTAACTAAGCTTAGATGCTGGGATGGCAAGAATCTTGATAGTCCCGACCATCAATCCCATATGTACAACACTGTCAATACAGATTACTTTAATAACGCCCCCGCCTGTCCGGCGTCTCATCCTGTCCGCGTACCACAAGTGACCTTTGAAATCACCTGGTATGTACATTTGAGAGCTTCTATCATAATCATCGAAGTCTTTGCCGGAATAACGAATTACTAACTCAATTGTCGATAGGGACACAACCAAGTTTAACAGCATGTGGCCTTCTGGTACTCCTAATCCGTTTGTATGGAGCTTCGAAGGTAATGGGTACGGCACCCACGCCGACTACATGTTTGGGTGGAAAGGCGATGCCCTCCAACGCGCAATGGATAAGTCTGAGTGTTTTTACGACGGCTGTGGTTCTATTACAAAGCAAGCTATGTCCGTCGCGAACCAGTGCAAAGTTCAGGATATGGTTGGTGAAGAAACCGATGGATGTAATTTCCCTGACTTCCTGACATTCACGATATAAATGCTAACATGTAATAGGGCTCTCAGAGTTACCCGGTATGGCTATGTAGTTGTAGTAGGGCTAGGTTGGCAAAGACCCGTACATTGTGGGGGCCCATGGCAATGTCTTTTCCCTTGTTGGGTTTTGGATCTAATATGTCAAATTGATTAGCTGGTATCCTGATATTATTTATATACGTCGCTCTCTCTGTTTATCATTTCATGCCAGTAAGGAACGCATGTAGTAAGCAGTTGACCAGTTAGTACCAATCTCCATCCACCTAATCCGGGTAATTATCATCCACAATGAGGATACTGGGGTTCAATCGCCTTGGAGGAATCGCGTTCAACCAAGTCGACATCAACGAAGACAATCTACATTTAATATCCACGTAAATACACGAGAAAGAGAGAATTATAGAAAGGATCAAGGAGTAAGGGCAAAAAAAAGAAATAAATCAAAAACATACAACACCAGGGATTCGCTGGTCGTCACCGACCCAACTACTAATCTGGCGGTACCCAGCTTATCTAGGGCAGAGCGGACGGGATGCCGAGTATTCTGAGTCCTATGGTCGTATGTGATGATTCAGGGCTCTGATGAATATTATATAGGGTTGGACTGTGAGCAAGGAGTCAAACTCCCCCGATGGTGCGAGAAAGGGGCCAAGGAACCAAGTTTAATTCTCACATGATACGCGAATAATGCTCCCTACATTTGCCTGTGACGATACTTAGTAGAGTTTCAAGCCTTACTAGAGCTTTTTGTATGTGTCTATCGACCCTTTCCCGTGATTCTGTATAGAGATTTGATTCCAGGTTCTTCACTACAATGCCATCAATGAAGGTCTTTTCACGTATTTCAACGCTACAGTATTTTGAAGCCGTAGTATAACTATACCGATCCCAAGGATTCGTATGGTCAACTGCTCTAGATCTACCTGACTTAACTCATCTCTTTTCATTCCGGACTGATACTTCTGTATTGTTGCCACGTGAGTTATTAGTCTCATGGATAGAGTTCAACTGAAGTCGTCACTGTCCTAAATCAGTATATTGACGAAATCCCCATCTGCCATTTTCATTCCAACCACAATGCCTTTCAGCTTCTTTTTATAACAATTTGCTAGAGGTTGGTTGATCTATATGGGATGAATAGCTTGTTTCTGAAGCTTTCGTTAGTATAAATGTATGTTCGAATGTACCTACCGAACGCATTGTTGTGGTTAAACCTCGCGGATTCTACATTGCCAATAATAGCCCTAAATCCAAAATTACATCTACTATCTCACAAAATTCATCTGGTTCTTGAAGACGGGTGATTCGTAATAGGAATAGGTATACTATTAAACCATTCTTCTAGATCCATCAACTCTTACTCCATAAATTAATCCATATTAACGTACCTAATAAACTACAACTCGACATTTCGCGTCTTTCGTTATCAAGGTCAACCACCCTCCGATCCTAACTAACACCCCACCCCCCTAGATCTATCAGGCGGAAAGAAACGGGGATATCGGAGACGCTACAACAAAACTAATACAACGTAGGAACCAGAAAAGAAGAGACTATCTACATACCTTGTCCCCCTAACCTTCCCCCCTAATAACCAACCCTAAATCATCATCCCAGGAACCCCAACCTCAAGAGCACATCCCGATCCCTCTCGTCCTGCCTCAATATCCCCCAGTCTATATCCTCCTGGAATTGAGTACCACCGTAAGTCGGGTAATCCCAATCGAAGGAGTCGTCACTACCATAACTGCTACTATCGTCACCACCGCTGCCACCACCGCCAGCACTACTACTACTACTACCACCACTCCCTACGCTATTAGCGACGGAGCTAGACCCCGACCCCGACTCCGACTCCGACCAGGATCCCGACCCAGACCCGGAGTCCCCCCGCAGCCCCGTGTGGAAGCCACCCCGGCTCCGGCGCGCACGGCGGCTCCGCCTACGTCTTCGCCTCTGCCTCCGCCTCCGCGATGCGGCGCTTGCTCGTGCCCCGCTCCCACCCGCCACCGCCTCGGCAGAGTCGGGACAGTCCGGCAGGCCTGCGGTAGCCGCAGCCGAAACCGCAGCTACGCCGTGCACATGGGAGCGGGTCTGATCGCCGGGGCTCCGCGCCAGGACCGTGGCGTCGAGGGGCAGCGGCGCTCCCGTGACTTCGACGCCGGCGATGTGCGTGCGTGTGAGGTCACCTGGGTCACGGGCCAGAGCCGTACGGGCTGCGGACCGGAGGGTGGGCGGCTGGAGGGTTCGGGCTGTTGGTGTTTGCCTAGATGGTGCGAGGGGCCTAGGATGATGATGATTGTGATGATTACGAGGGGGATTGTTAGTGGTATTGGTGTTTGCGATGGTTGTTATTTGGCGACCGGAAGTAGTGTGATTGATAGGGGCGGAGATTGAGGAGGACCGTGTAGGTTCTGTAGGTGGTTGGATGGTGATTTGCGGGATAGGAGATGGCGGCTGAGGATTTATTCGAGATCTTCTCCGATGCGCTGTGCCCGCAGGTCCCTCCCCCTTTCCTTTTTTCTTGACCTTCCTCTTGCTCTTGCTGACTCCATTGGGGCTATGGGTAGGTGTTCGTGACACTGACCGAAGTATTGCACTTGGCTGTGTTCGCCCCCGACGGCGTCCAGACGGGCTGGATACATGATCCTCATTCGCATGCTCATGATGCTGATGCCGGTGGCGCCTCCTAGAACGATGCCGATTAGTTCGTCCGTGTCGTCTGGATGGCCTATAATTTTCTCTCGGCCTATGCGTTCCATGGTCGCTACGATGATTCGAAGCGCTTGGGGGGCTAGGGGAAATGTGATCCTGCGTCGGTGTATGGGCGCTTCGATTTCGGGATGTTTCGGGAATAGATGTCGATGTAGAACGAGCTAGTCTCCGGCCACGGGGAGAACCACTTCCTTGGTGCCTTCTGCTTTGTTCCGAAGCGTGGGACCTGCGATGTCTACGTCTGTGTCTGTGATGGGTCCGCCTTGGAGGTTCTGTCTCCCGTTCGTCAATGCTATGGACATTACCCATGACTAGGTAAAACTCGTGCCATGAGGTCGTGTTCTAAGCACGTATCAAGTGTTAATATAACCAGTATCTCTGTACTCCAAAGACGAGTGCTCGATATACTTTTCTATTATTATGCGTAAAGGCATAGTACCGCGAAATTTATTGGGTGGATTTGTAGTAATTACCTACAATCAGTTAATTTAAAAGTGTTACCTTATCAGACCATTCACATGAATCAAGGTGTTGTTTGTTGAATATAAATCTTCATGGCTGATTGAGCTTGTCTATTCGTAATCAGGGGTTGGTTACAGTATTATACGGTAGAAACGGGATCTATACACATATTGAGTAGTGTTACATTTTTCAGCGCAATAACACCCAGGTTTATGAGTCTGACTTGTAGACCCTCTTCTCTATACGGTCTTCAACTTGGTATTGTCCTTTTTGTCTACTGGGGCGTATCTCGCCGCCAGTGTATCGTCCACACTTTGCTCCTTACTATTTGGCTGTTGGTATCGTTGGCTTAGGGCTTTCTCGACGGGTGAATTTGACGTCATCTTCTCATCCAACTTGGACTCGGCCTTATCCCTAGTTATCCCTACGGCCGACTTAGCCTTCTCAAATACTCTCCCGATAGCTCCAAAGACCGAGCTCCTTGCCTCCTCGGCTTTCTCTTCGGCCTTATCCACGGCGTTGGAACCCCGCGCCTTCGCATTTGAGTACGCGCTCTTCGCAAGCGCGCCTACGCTATCAGCCTCAATACCTGCAGCTGTCTGTGCTGTATCAGCGCCCTTGCGGGCATCGTCGCTAATGGCCCTCGACCATAAGCGACCGAGGGCGATCTCAACACCTTCGCGTACTTCGACCCAGTCCTTGGTCTGAGCCCAGCGGACAGCGCCTTCGACCTCGGCATTCCAGCGGTCCTTGGCACTCTCGATCAGATTCGCACGTTCGGCGGCGGCAAGTTCAGCTCTTGTGGGCGGGAGAACTGGTGGTAGCGGGTCGACGATAGCTGACAGCGTGCGCGTCTGCTGGCGTAGGACGGAGGCTTGGTATTCTCGGCTGCGCTGGTGGGCTAGGATCGAGAGGTAGGCTATAGAGAGGGTGAGGGTTACACCTCCGGTCTGCGAAAGGGGGAGGTGATGTCAGTTGGTTCATACTCTGGTTCAAGGTATTCTTCTGGAAAATATAAATATATGGTGGGACGTACAAAACCAGTGGTGAAGCCCATGATTGATTCGCCGCGCTTGGGAGCGCCGGTGCGGATGGTAAGAGACCCAATCGGGACTAAGAAGAAAGGAGGAAGTCAAATTGAGTGTGAGCCCTGACAGCTTCTTAATCCGAGTTGGAGATGTGAATTAAGCTCAGGCCTGCAGTTGGAAATGACGAAAGTTGCGAAGCATCGAAAAGCTCGGACCGCATGCGCCAAGACCCAGAAACATCCTAAACCCGCTTACAACGATCAGAACGAGTTATCCGAGCGATTTATCAGTGGAACGATCTACGAAGCTAACCCTGCAACTTTACCTCCCCCTCTACAATTGAACATAGCCACTGAAAAAAGCCAACCAACGAAGACAAACACCGACCGTAACCTCCCCCGCCACGGCCAATTCGAGGGTGATAGAATATGGCCGGAGGTACAGTCAAGTACCGCCACCTGAGTCGCGACTCGTCCCATCGCCAGGCCCTCCTGCGCAACCTGGTCACCTCCCTCGTGAAGCACGAATCGATACGGACGACATGGCCCAAAGCGAAGGAGACGCAGCGTATGGCCGAGAAGCTGATCACACTAGCCAAGCGGAATAACGAAACCAGCCGGCGGAGCGCCACCGGTATCCTATACGTATGTATACTCCGACCGATCCCACGAGAAGCACGCCACGGACAACAATATCATACTCCTCCGTGGACAGGAAGACCATGAGAAAAAGAAGAAAAGAAAAAAACAAACCTTAAAGGAAAGAAAGCAAGAAGTACTAACGCGGTGCGAAACCCACAGAACCCTCATGAGCTCCTCCCCAAGCTCTTCGGCGAGCTGCGCCAGCGGTACCTCTCCCGGCCGGGGGGCTACACGCGGGTGCTGCGGACGGAGCCGCGGTCGCGCTACGACCAGGCGCCCTCGGCGCTGCTGCAGTTCGTCGACGGGCCGAAGGACCTGCGGTTCGCCATGACGGCGGGGGCCGTGGCGCGGGACAGGCAGCTCGGGCGCCCCTCGAACGCGCTGACGCTGATGAACCGCGCCAAGGTCACCCGCTACCGCGAGGACGGCGAGAGCGCCTTCTCCGACATGGTCGAGCGCATCGGGAAGCTGGACCTCGGCCACGTGGCCCGCAAGCCGGCGAAGCCGCATCCCAAGACTCCGTGAGGTGGGAAGCGGGGGAGAGGGGGGGGGGGTTGATGTTTGGGAGTTGAAGGAGGAAGAGGAGGAGGGGATAAGGGCAAGAAGGGAATGAGGCGGGGGCGAGTGTGTGACCTTTTGCCTTAGGGGAGAAGACTGACGGAAAGCTGCTCAGCGATAGGAGGAAATTTCAGGGGAAGAGAAAGGAAAGTGTATAATCTAAGCTGAAAACGAACGGCGGATACCGTGGCTAGCTAGAGAAATCACTGACAGGGGGCTACTGGTCATGATGTTTGTACGAAATTTATGTACATTGCTGTTTAGATTAAAAAAAAAAAGAAGAAAAGAAAGGGGGAAAAGGAGACAAGGACGTCCATCAATCTATATCAATGATACATAAGATGGGGCTTCGCCGCGAAAAGCCAAACCTCGTAGCTAAAGTGGCCGTCACGCTTAGCACATTATTGCATATACAAACATGTACCAAACTCTTATATACACTCTATATTAATCCTCTATCTCTCCCTCAAAAAAAAAAAAGGGGGGGGGGGGAGGGGGGGGGAATCTAAACGAAATCAAACGTATCCCCGCGCTCGCGAATCATCCTCCCCACCCTCCTGGTGCCGACGACCCTCTCGAGCCTCAGCGCGTCGTACCGGGAGAAGAGCACGCGCACGGCGCCGCGGCCGGGCTCGAGCCGGCCCTCGCGCTCGCTGCGGCCGAGGTAGCCGGCGACGAGGTCGCGGTAGAAGGCCGGGTCGTCGGGGAGCGCGTAGAGGACGACGCGGCGGACGCCGGCGACGGCGTAGCGGCGGAAGTGGTGCGCGCGGCCCGTGTACAGCAGCACGTGGTGGCGGCCGCTGAGGAAGTGCGAGCGCGCGCGCGACGCCTCGCCCACGGACGCGTACTCGGACACGGCGCCGAACGCGATCCCCGGCGCGGACGAGGCGAAGTAGTTGCGCACGCGCACGAAGTCGAGGTACGACGGGATGAAGATCAGCGTGCCCGCGAGGTCGGACGAAGAGGAAGAGGAAGAGGTAGAGGCGCGCTTCGTGAGGGAAGGGATCACGGCGCCTGTGAAATACGCGAACCGCGCGTCGGGCTCCGCGGCGGCGGAGGACGCTTCGAAGCGCGAGAAGGTCTGGCGGACCTTGAGGCCGAGGTCCTGGATGGCGCCGGGGTAGTCGGCGGGCTGGACGCGCGCGCGGCCGGCCCAGTTGGCGCCGCGGCGGTGCAGCTCGGCGAGCTCGGGGGTGTTGAAGGAGGCGAAGACGAGGGTCTGGCGGAAGTGGGCGGCCTGCTTCTCGAGGTACCACTCGCGGACGCGGCTGAAGTCGCAGCCGTGTGCGTCGCGGGGCTGCAGGTTGAGGTGCTCGAAGACGTGCTCGACGTGGTCCCAGTTCTGCATCAGCAGGGCGTCGGCGTGGTCGACGATGACCAGCTCCACCGAGCTCAGGAAGTCGTAGTCCTTGGCCTTCTTCTTGCCGCCGTCCTCGTCGGACCCGATCACCGTGCGCAGCCCCAGCGGGCTCGCCATCAGTATGTCCGAGCTGTAGAACTGCGCGAAGTACTTGATCGTCTTGCGCGTGAACTTGATGCCGATCCGGAACATGTCGTCGTCGTTGCCTTCGAAGAGATCCCGGAAGTCCTCCGGCCGGTCCGCCGAGAACTTGGCCTCCTTGTCCGAATACGACTCGTCGAATCGTTTCCGGTTCTCCTGCTGGTCGGGCTCGCACAGCGAGCAGATCGTATTCACCATCTTATAGGCAGACTGCCGGGTAGGGAGCAGAATCAAGACCTTGGGCCGTGTGAACCCCTGATCTCTCGGTTCAAACTCGGTGTCTTCACCCTCCTTCGCAAGTTTGGCGTTGTTCTTTATGACTCGGTCTCGAGTTCTGCGAAATGGTCAGCAACTGAATGCCCCGAATATGAAATTGCCGAGCTATAACTCACTTGAAGACGTGGTTTATAGCATGCAAACACGCCATTCGCCGTAGACTTTCCGCATTTTTGACGGTGCGGCCGCAGAACAGTAAGTCTTGGTATCCAAAAGTGAGAGGGTACAATATTTGTTCTAGGTTATCGAACGTTGGTCGTTTCTTGCTAGCACTCTCAGCAAGTCGCTGTTTAAGCTTCAAACTCGATGGGCCCGGTATCGTTATAGGCGTTTGTATTGACTGATTTTTGCCCTTTCCGGGGATATTTGTGACGAGCTTCCACCCATTCTTTTCAAGTTGCTTCATTTGATAGTCATTTTCTTGGATACTCTTTAAGCGTCTTGTCAATTCGTCTTGGTCGGGATTGACAAAGCGAGTTTCAAAGGGGTCGAATGAATCTGGTATATCATCCTCATCGTCCTCATCATCCAACACAATTTCATCTTCCGGACCCTCCTCTGGTTCTTCGACTAGATCAACATCTCGCCCCTCATCATCTGACTCCGGTTCTGACTCCGGCTGTTGCTCCTTTTTCGTCTGACTCTCCTTTGGTTGATGACCAATTTTTCTTCGTTTCATACTAGGAGCTGAGTCTTTTGAGAGGCTCTGCATCAAAGCTAGATAAGGCCTCTGTGCGGGCTTGTTTTCTTCATCCTCAGAACCTGACACTTGACTCTCGTAGTCCTCCTCTGACGGAGGCGTATCCTCCGAGGCATCACTGTCTGATTCCCTAGAAATAGAGTCAGGGTACCCAGGATAATGACAAATCTTATCAGATAATGAGAAGAATTAAAGTCGGGATTAATGTAACTCACTCGATATTGGCGACTCTGGCAGCCTCAAACTTGGGCGCTCCTCCGTGGCGTCTCTTCCCATTCGCATTGCCGCCTCTTCCATGCTGAAATCGGCCCTTCGCGGTGCCGCCCCTCCCGGAGAATTTCCCCCTAGGTGGCATAATACTAGAATCGCGGTATCCGATTAACTTTTCGTCCGGCTATCATGAGAATGTTGGGGAATTTTGGAAAATGAGCATCAAATATAGGTAGGAAATTGAAATCTGAAGAAATAATCAGCCTTGCAGAATTTCTATAAGTCAAGCCACACATTCAAGCAGTTCTGCACCGCCATAAATAAGCTACCTGGTACTTAGGTATTTTTTAGGTATAAATCTTATCTTAGCGCATTTCTTCTCTTATCACAGGCGGACAGCAGCCAAGCCTCTGTAACTTCAGCTTTGCCCCACCAATCCCACAAGAATTCTCGAAAATTCAGGGCCCGCGAAAGGTTGAACGAAGAGGAAGTCGAGCGACCACCCAAAGAGGAGAGAAAGATACATTCAACTACTTTTTTTTCTCTTTCTTTTTTTCCCTCCCTCCAACAAGCCGGCCTTTCTCTCGCAATCACAATCATGGCTGTGGATACGGAGTCGTTTCTTCACCTCTCGCGGCCTCTGGCGCCGACGTCGTTAAATTACCAGAGCAGCATTGCCCCCCTCTCCGTCACCATCCAACCTCAGGTATGGCTATAGATCTCTCCTCTCTCTTTTTCTCTAAATATACATATATGCCATATACACAAGCAGGTCTAATTCTGTCTCCCCAAGGCCACCTTCTCCATCCTCGACCATGCCGTCCGGCGCGACCTCCCCGCGACGCCGTCGACCTCGTCCCGCGTGATCGGGGCGCTGGTCGGCAACCGGTCCGAGGACGGCAGCGAGGTGTCGGTGTCGTCGGCGTTCGCGATCCCGCACACGGAGAACGAGGACCAGGTCGAGGTGGACGTCGAGTACCAGAAGAACATGCTGTCGCTGCACCTCAAGGCGCACCCGCGCGAGGCCCTGCTGGGCTGGTACACGACGTCGCACGAGCTCAACAGCTTCAGCGCCCTGATCCAGAACTTCTTCGCCTCGCCCGAGACCGGCACCTTCCCCCACCCGGCCGTGCACCTGACCGTCTCGACCGAGCCCGGCACCGACGTCCAGCTCAAGGCCTACATCTCGGCCCCCGTGGCCGTCAACGCCGAGCGCGCCGCCGAGAGCTGCCTCTTCATCCAGGTGCCCCACCGCCTCGCCTACAACGACGCCGAGCGCTCCGCCCTCGAGCTCATCTCGAGCGCCAAGGACACCGAGGCGCGCGCCGCCCCCGTGACGAGCGACGTCGAGGGCCTGACACGCAGCCTCGAGCACACGCTGTCGCTGCTCGACCGCGTCTCGGACTTCGTGTCCGCCATCGTCGACGAGGAGCAGGAGCCCAACAACGCCCTGGGCCAGTACCTCATGGGCGCGCTGTCTCTAGCCCCTAAGGTTGACCCCTCTAGCATTGAGGCCGACTTCAACAACCACGTCCAGGACGTCCTCATGGTCAGCTACCTCGCCAACAGCATCCGCACCCAGATCGACCTGAGCCAGCGCCTCGCCACCGCCGTCCTCAGCGACGAGAAGATCGACAAGGACGGCGACAAGGCCGACAACAAGGGCGAGCGCGGCGAGCGCGGACAGCGCGGCGGCAAGAGGGGCGGCCGCGGCGGTGGCCGTGGTGGCGGCGGTGGAAATCGCGAGCCGAGGGAGCCGAGGGAACCTAGGGAACCGAGGGAGAACGGCGAATGAGTCGAGTCACATCGGAACTCCTTCATAAAAGGGGAGTACGGGGTCGGTCGGTTGCTCACCGTGGGCTAGGGGTATCCACTTAAGTTGGGTTTGAAGACCTGACTCGCTTACGGATAGATTACCAGATGCTGGTCGGCAGCTGAATGGCAAATTTATCTGCGTGTAACTACGAAACTAGGAATAGTAGATGGAAAATGGCGGGGGACGAAAGGGGCATAGGACAGATAGGAGAGATGGGTCATGGCGACTTATCAACCCCAAATCATGAAGGGATGGTAGGCGAAGATGATAATGGCTCCCCTATCACATATGGCATTTGGCGAGGAAAAGAAATTGGGAAGGGGGCCCCAAACAAAGATTCAATCAGGCGTTTTCATGTCCGGGTTGGCTGGGACTACTTTAGAAAAGAGAAGAGAGAACGCTGCCGATATGCAAAAAAAAAAAAACCAAAATACATTCCATTACGTACGCTCATCCCGGACAACTTTGTACTCAGAAACACCTACGCGTGATATTGGATGGTAACCTGACGGTTTTTTTTTTTTTTTTTTCGATATTCCAGCACATAGTGGGAGAGATAGGGGCCCACTAAGAGAAGACTTGCAGAAAAAGATTGCATTAATCTGTGCCGCATAAGTAGATACTACATCATCGGAATCCATCTATCATAGGCAATATAGTCTAGAAAAAAAGTTCCGGTTCGTTCCCAATGTTCATGTCCGCAATCGTCGTTTCCTCTCCCCTCCCTCCCCCTTTTTTCGCCTTATAACGACGCAATGCAGATCACAGAGAGAGAGAGAGAGAGAGAGAGAGAGAGAGAGAGAGAGCCCCAAGTCCCCTCCAATTTTTAGGAGCTGGGATCCTTTCCAGTTTGCGAAGTTTGTGTGAAGAACCGTTCGCCTTGAACGCCGGCCAATGATGCACTTTGCACAAACCATTTGTCGCAGTACGCCGAGTGTCATCGGCATTATGGTCTTTTCCTGTATCAACCCGTCTTTGCATCGCCTCACCCCTGAAACATTAATACCACCAATGCTTGCTTGTACTTCATGCACGCTATGCGTTTGCGTCGTGCAAGGTCTTCTAAATACCCGAGGGCGGTGGCTTCTGCGGCAATGTAGCCGGATTGCCATAATTAGGTAAGTGACTATATGCTTGGCCAGGTCCAGCCGTTGGCCCCTGATGTGGAATACCTGGTTTGTTAGGCATCTGGTGTGGAATTTGTGGAAGATGCGTTGGCAGATGTTGAACGTGATGTTGCGGCGGATGGTACGCCGGCAGAGAATTATTAGAGCTTTGGCGACTCATTCCGTAGCTAGGCCCGCCCATGTACGGCTGCGGCTGTGGCGGAGCGGGAGAACTGTAGCTGCTATATGCCATGTGCGGTGAACCACCAACCTCATGCGGACCGGGCATGTATGGAACCATCGGTGGCTGGACCGGACTCATCCCGTTGCCTGGTACGAATGACTGGGTTTTGGGGTTGAACGCATGGCGATTGTAGCTCCCTGGGATAGGATGTTGGCTCTTCGGGTCATGGGGGTTGGCATTAGCAGGTAGTTGACCGTAAGCGTAAGGAATCCCAACTGGTGCTGCATTGCTCTGGGCTGGGGTTTGAGGGGTGCGATTTTGATATGGACCGGGTGAAGGCGTCTGGCTGAAATTAGCCTGCCATGCCTGTTGTGGTGCGGTTTGTGCCGGTGTCCCATAGCCTCCCATGGATCCGTTAGACGGAGCATATCGAGGAGGGGTGTGTTGGGGCTGCGGCGCATACTTCAGATGAGGTTAGTAGTTGAAATGGAACGGATAGGAGGAAGGACATACCGCCGGCATATTGTTATATTGTGTGTACCCGTTGTTCGGCATCATCGGAGGATATGCCTGCGGCTGGGGCTGATACGCCTGAACAGGGTATTGATAAGGTTGTTGTATTGTCCCATTGTACGGAACATTCCCAGCAGGGATGAACTGATGAGCCCACTCCATAGGCTGTTGAGGATGAGGATAATATGGCTTAAACTGTGAACGAGGTTCGAAACTTTCTGAATTTCGACGTTGCTTGCCCGACTTCCCCCGCTTGCCGAGGTTCGACTTATCTTTCGCAGATACTGAGCTTGCACGTGAAACGCCGTTGGCATCATCATCTACCGCAGGGTCAACACTACGCATGTGCATTTTCGGAGCATCGATTTGTCGCTTACCTGGTACACCTTCTCCCTGCTTGTCTACGCATCCGAAGATCCTCTCCCGTGCTTTGTTGTATGCTTCTTCACGTTCTTCTCTCGTCATTCTAGCATGCTAGGTTAACGTCTATACGTATCAACTTTCGGGTTCTTATTTCTTACTTTTCCTTGGGAACTGTCTTCTCTTTGCCATCGCTTCCGACTTCTGAGGTGGCTTTGGATGCGCTGGTACTAGCCTGACCGGATCCCCCGTCCTCGCCGCGCCTCATGATTTTCTTGGGCAAAACCATGGGCGACGGTGTGTTCGTGTTGCTGTTAGCATTGCTTCCGGCTATACTAGCCAACGAAGGAGGCACGCGGCAGAAGGGAGTCCTGTAAATACGAACAGCCCCTTGTACCGCTTCGAAAGAATGCGTCATGTGGTAGTAATCAGCAAGTTTATGAGTCAACATCCTACAAAATGAGTTATTTGGTGGAAGATCCATGTACGGTTCCCTAATAACCATGTTAGCAATAGTGCACCCGAAAGCGCTAGTAGATCGTAAATCGTAAATCGTAAATACTCACTTGGAAGACTGGACGAAGTTGATAACATCTTGTTCCAGTCTAAGCAGGAAGAGTCGATCCTTAGGAGACTGCATAGCCTCGAGAAGTTTATCGTCTGGATTCTGTCCGTACATCGAGTTGAACACATCGGTAGGACCACCGACGGCACCTAAGACCGGGGGTTTCTCGGGGGGAGGCTGCTGGCTCGAAGCGGCACTCTGAGGAGTAGCAACACCTTGTTCTCTCGCCTCGGGCAGGATCTGAACAATTCGTCTCTCAGGCATATCGCCGAGCCTAAGACGGTGGATCCTAGCCACATCCGAGCCGAACCTGGCGTTGGCGACCATCGAGCCCCTGAAGGAGAAAGCTTCGTCATCCTCCGCGGCTGCCTTTACGCTAGCACTATCGTCTGGACGCAGAGACTCCTTCTCGTCCAGAGCAAACGTAGTCCCGGACGTGATGCTCTTTCCGTCGAGGCTGGGCGCCTTAGTCCCCATCTCGGAATTGGAATCCGCCCTCTGAGAGACATCGTCAGACACAGAAGTACCATTATCGTTCTTGTTCTGCGACTCCCCGGCGGAGGATGACGAGCCGTTGACGACAAGACTCGGGGTAGAAGGGATACTGGCTGCAGCGGACGTCAAAGTCATATCCTTTATGCCCTGCACAATCTTGTTATTGTCGACAGCCTCGGTAGCAGAGTGCATAATAGTCGCGGTGCCTTCTTCAGAGGAAACGAAAGACGGCTTGGCAACGGGACGCTCGCTTGCGGCGGCAGGTATAGTTGCATCCTTGCTCGTTGCAACCGGCAGTGCAGGGGTAACAGCGGATTGTATGCGGCGGTCCATAGCCGGCACCGCTACTCGCGAAGTCGAAACAACGGGAATATTCTCTTTGGGGTGTGATGCGACAACCTAGAGGGCACGTCTTAGTCTTGGTAATTTACACAGGCGGGAGGAGGTCAGAGGGCTGGGCTGGGCTGGTCGGCAGAGCAGGCAGCCCGGGGACTCGAGAAAACGCACCTTGGCGAATGACAGCTTTTTGGGACCAGCGGTAGCCGGCGCAGTCGCCATTGCTCGGGCAGGTCGTCGTGGAAGACGAGTATCTGAATCGCGGTAAGGACAGGAAATAAGATGCTCAGGACGTGGGCACGAAATCAACCGTCGCTACTGCAGATACGTCGGGGCGGTGTCGGCAACAGGATCAAAGGAGTGCGAAATCAGGAAAGAAAGTGAATCAACGCAGCCGTCGGGGAGTAGGAAATCTGGCTGATCATGGTCGTGATGGGTATCTCGAAAAACGGATGTTGAATGCTATCATGAGGGTTGTCGATGTGGGGTAGCAAGTAATTATTTTCCCAGGCTGGCCAAGAGTCTCCGACTTGGAAAGTAGTTGGGTGGATGGCGTTGGGAAGAATTGGGGGACCATAGGGCTACCGTCAGCAAGGCAGGGAGGGCGGAAGCGGGAGCGGAAGGGGAAGAGGAAGGGGAAGGGGGAACGGGGGAAGAGAGGAAAAAGGTCTTGTGGTGGTGGTGTGATTAGGTTGGGTTTGGTTTTTGCTCTTCCTGGTTGGTTGCACCGACTGTCGAACAATCGCAGAGAGCCCGTTTTTTTAGTTCTTCTGTTCCTCTTGTTATTTATTCCCTTTTTTGTGTCTCGTCCTTCGAGGAGTGTAGCAACCTAGGCATGTAACGTGGAGAGAGAGGAAAAAAAGAGGACTCGGTCGCAGAGCTGGGAAGATGGGCAGCGCAGCCGTAAAGTCAGATGATGATGATATGCGGGCGCTGGCGTAAACTCGGTTTCGGAACTTTAGACGGTATTCGGTCAGCCGCCCCGAGCTGCCAAATCTCTGAAGAGGTGAAAAGGGTGAAATTCCTACTTTCTTCAATGCTCATCGATAGTAGAAGACAGCTTGAAAATGAACGGCCGGATGGGTTTTTGGGCCGCGCTAGTTGGCGATTTAGTCTCTGTCGGTCCCTGAACTAAACCTGTGACCGGCCTTACTAGGGTAAAATGTCCATGGAGGTCGGCGGGAGGCCAGTGCGTCATTTGCATACCTACTTCGCATCCATCCGTCAGCCCGTCTCCCGCCTGTCCCTGCCAGGTGGCGTGAGAATTGTGCCGGCCCAATTGCAGCTTTGCACCGCCACGGTTATTATTACCGTCCCAGGCAAGCAGGTGGCAGTTACGGGTATCTACACTACCTCCCGCATCTTTTCAACCATCAACGCCATCGACCCCCAGTCCTCACTCACGCCCCTAGATGCGACAAGGACGGGAGGTAGTGCTACATTTCTCATGAGATAAATCTAAAGTCGAGATTTTACTTAGAATAAGGCACAGCTCGGGGAACTTTTCCAACATATCATACCTACATCATCGCTCCCGCCTGAGCCACAGCCATCGCCAGCCGTCACCCTTCAGAAGGCTTCCTCACTCTCTCTTCATCGTTGAACTCCCACCTCACTCGGACTCCTTCATCATGTATCGAAGGGGGCCCTCCAAATCAACTCCTGCCAATGTGCAGTGCCAGAAGTGTCTGAAGAGAGATGAGTCTACTTCCCCCCTAAAATCCCCTTCTCTGCTAACTTTCGCAGCACGCCACTATTCTTACGAATGCAAAGCATCAGCTCAGGAGAGACCCTATGTCTCTCGTCCGTCCCGGACTCAGCAGCTGCTCAACCCAAAATTGGTTCCGAAGTTAACTAATGATGTGCCAGAAGCACTTCAGAAAAAGTACGCATTGCCTATTCTTCAAAACCGAAAACTAGCTCTACCCCCAGGCCATATGGCCTACCTATCTATACGCACGCATACTCATGATTTCTTATAGGAAAGGCGTGGCAGATGAAGTCCTTGCTAAGAGAGAGGCCGAGCGGGCCAGGAAACGGGATTTAGAACGCGACGAGGATGATCTGGACTCGGACCTCCCGAAACGTAGGAGATCGCCCTCTTTCGGTTCTGTCTCCACGGTTTCCACAAGGAGATCCCCTTCACCGCCTCGTCCCCAAGCGTCACGCTCTAGGTCTCCCCCAGCGATTGCTAGCAGATCCTATCAGAGTCCGTCTCCTGTTGGGCGTGCTCCACGAAGGCGATCTTTCGACTCCGCTAGCGACGACTATGGGCGTCGCGACTCACCCAGCCCTCCAAGACGCGGCAGGGATCCGTCGCCTGGCAGACCGAGTACGAGGACAAGATCACCAGCTAGGGATGTCAGTTCTGCACAGGGAAGCTACGGTGCTCGAGACGAATCTCCAGATCGAAGGTCTGCATACAGTCGACGTGGAAGACGCTCGCCGAGCCAGTCACCGCCGCGGGAAAACCGACGGCGGTTTCGCTCAAGATCTCCGGACCGACATAGGAGACGAGGTAGAAGTCCCCCGCGGCACGACGACAGCCGGGCAAGTCAACCTGCGATGTCGCAGCGCGGGGGCAATGACCGGGGACCAAGAGGAGGACCACCGCGACGAGAAGAGCGCGAACGAAGCCTCAGTCCATTTTCCAAGAGATTAGCCCTTACACAAGCCATGAACATGGGTCGGTAGGCATTATTGGGTATCGTTAGTTATTTTTATATTTCTTTCTTAAAAAAAGAAAGTCAGAGCCAAACTAGTCTTTAGACTATACACGTAATGTTGACCGATATCTCGCGATTACTATAACCAAACTCCGTGTAATGCAGTGTAGAACAAATAGAGGAAGCAAATGTTTTTAAGCGCTATTCAGCATCATCTTCCTCGCGTTCCCTCCGCTCCTCCTCCTCCTCCTCCCTCTCCCGTACGCGTAGACCCTCCACCAGCGCCACGCCGTCCATCCCCGCGGCCTCCCCGTCTCCAGCGGCAGCGTCCTCCCCATTCCCATTCCCATCCCCATCCCCATCCGCGAGCGGCTTCGCCGATTTCTTCGCCGCGGCCTGGGCCTGGGCGCCGGCGATGCGGTCGCGGACGAGGCGAGCGATGGCGTTGTCGGTGCGCACGTTGAGGACCTCGAGCTTCCGGTCGAGGTCGCGCTTGAGGTCCCAGTTGGGCTTGCGCGGCTGCAGCTTGAACAGGTCGATGCCGCGGTCGGCGTCGCGGGCGTCCTCGGCGGCGCGCCGCCGCGCCTCCTCTGCTACCGCCGCCGCCTGCTCCTCTAGCGTCGGCCCCTCCAGGCCCAGTGTCGGCGGCGCCTCGAACCCCAGCTTCGCTCCCCGCGCCTCGGCGTCGTAGTTCCGCCCCGACAGGTGCAGCCGCGCCACGTCCTTCTCGGTCGCAGCTACGGCCGCCGCTGTTGTGGTGGTGGTGGTAGGCGGCGAGGCAGACCGCTCGGACTCGGGGGCTACGATCTCGTCGGCGGGTTGCTTGCGCTTCAGGGTCTTGAGCTTGGCGAGGCGCGCCTTGCGGTCGTCGGCCGCCGCGCCGAGGGTGGCGTGCGAGGTCGACATGGTTTTGTTGGGGCTTCTGCAATGGTTATGGTTTTCGGGAAGACTGCCGAGTTCGCGGTGGTTGTAGAAGTCTGAAGTACGTGGTGTGGTGCCCCAGCGTTTGTAGGAATTTCAAGGTAGGTTTAGCAAACTAAGCTGCAAAATGATAGTTGCTAGTGGTAGAGATCAAGAGCGCGGCAAGGCGATAGGATAGGTCGAATTGATGATCCCTGCAGAAAATATCCAGTCCGCGCTATCGATAAGCCGATAAGGTGATAAGCATATGTACAATTGAACTTTCAAAGCCGGAAATTTTACAACTTTCAACTTAACCACTCCCGAGAGCTTCTTCTTCGATTGTACATAATTTTAGTCTCATTCACAGCAAACTTTCACCCTCCTGATGGAGTGTATAGCACCCAGTTACCTAATGTCATCCCTCCTACCTTGTAACATCAGAGCCGCCCGATGACGTCCGATTCGCCTACGACTCTTCGTCCGAGACGCTCGAGCTTTGCATGCGACGACAAGCTTTCCCTATGATCCCGATACCCTTTATATGCCGGGAATGCATATCTCGTCTTTCTCAATCTTCCACCAGACAACTGAAACCGAAATCCTGTCAGATGCACACACAAATAATTCCGATATCGGGACCACCCCCTTCGCGGCTTTTGGAGGAACAAGAACAGAAACGAAAACAGGAAAAACAACGATTGAGAGCTTCCAATACGAAATCCCAAAAGCCTCAAAAAAGCAGCTCGATCGTCAGAAGCAGGGCACCTTGGGACGGAAATGTAAGAAAGTTTGTACCAAAGGAGCGAGACGACATTGAAAGCCTTGCCGGACAACCGCAGGCTAAGACAGCGTTCACCTTCAAAAGAAAGATTCTTCGATCTCTTGGGGATTATAGATTTATCCTGAATGATTTGGTGTATATCTATGGGTTATCTCATCAGGAAGCGCGGCACGCCGTGAGCCAAATAGAAAGATTACTCTGGGGCCAGAAGTATCATGAACAAGGCGTGCGGATCGATATATACCATCTCTGGAAAAGGGACTTCGCACGGCTACTGCAGACAATCGACAATACGCCAACCCCTGCGGAGGAGAATCCCGAAGAGACCTCTATTAATATCTGGTCCTCACTCGAGCGACAAGATCCGGCCACCTTGAAAATGGCGTGGGAGAGACTGGATCGGGATAAACGTCAACGCACATGGCCACAAATGATCCTCTCGGCGTTAGGTTCGAATCCGGGCATTCTGCCAGCTTTTATTCGCATATCATTTGATCCCTCGTGGTGTCCAAATTATGTGGTTGAAGATATGCTTTATTTTCTTTCCCGGACTGCAGACACACTCCAGGATAGTCACGAGAGGCGGCGGGAGGTCTCTGAGCTTGCCTTAAGTATAATTAATAATTGTCCGCCGAGGTATCTCAACTTAGGACAGATTTTGCTTCCTAATATCGCATCTTCGATGTCCAACTCTGACCTCGTTGAATTCTACCAGCACCTCAAAAATATCGAGCACCCCCTCCACCCGAATACGCTACTTCACTTCGCAAGTCAGCTTGCTAAATCATCAGAACACAAAATGCATGCAGCCCAAATCATCGACACCCTCACGAACATCACTGGATTTGATATAAACTCGCCGGCCGCGGCGAGCGTTTGCACCTCTTTGCTTACTCTGGACGAAAAGCCCCCATACCCAGAAGGTAATGCTGCACCAGACGAACTTTTCAGGATACTGCTCGAACGTGGTTTTCGTCCAAATCTCCTAGGCTTATCTGCACTGATGCGGAATTTCTCCGTTCGAGGACACTTCGATACGGCATGGAAAATTTTTGAGCTCATAATAGAGCATGGGTTTGAACCAGATGATCATGTTTACTCGATTCTCCTCAACGGGGCGAAGCTTCAACGCGATCCCGCTTCTGTTCAGAGAATGGTCCACATAATCACAGTTCGTAATACGTGGTCTGTATTCCTCGTGAACGATACCCTCGATTTGATCTACCGGGAGTATGATTCTCACCCCGAGCGAAGACGGAGACAACGGAAAAAGGTCTATAATGCTTGGCCGCCTATGTTGCAGCATTATACTAAATTCTACGACTTGGCACCGTTACAGAAGCTCACTCTCTTCCCGCTGGAGAATCTTATTATCTCGACAAGCGCGCCCCCGAAGTATTCGACCGCTATTACTCAAATGATTGCTGCTTTGATGCCGCGGCCGGATGTTCTGCTTATGCAGCCAGAGTCTTATACCCTCATTCTAATGATGGGAGCACACATGCGGTCTATTATGGGTCCGAAAGCCCTGCTTCGTTATTACAGGTACTTCCTAGGACTTCTAAAGAAGGACGATCCTATTGCAGTGAAACTCGTCGAGAATCATAAGACTCTCATCTATGACATATTTTTGAGAGCTCTCATGCAGTTCAAAAATGCGGTCCAATTCTCCCTCAGCCTTGTCCGAAACATGCTGAGAAGAGCAACATGGGAGAAGAAGAAGCTGGGCAAAAACACGCGACATCATCCACCGTCGATCTACACCTGGACAATACTTCTTAATGGCTTCAGGAACCATAATTACGTCCCGGGGGCACTTAATGTATTAGACATTATGGTCAGTAGAGGAAACGTGGAACCGAATCTTGTGACATGGAACGCCCTCATTAGGGCCTTTGCTAGAACGGGCAACGTGGGAGGCGCTATCAAAGCGATGCGATGCTTGGAGGAAGCCGGCTTTCAGTCGGACGACCATACTGTAGATGCCTTCAACACCTTTCCCAGACACCTAAGAGACCGTACTGTCAAGCTACTAGAGGCATCCCGCAAAAACGTCTCCGTGAGCGCACCCGAGGCCCATTTCAGATGGACCACGCGGGGGAGCCAATTCGATAGGGATAACAACTCTTTGCACACCTGGCAGCCGGCTTTCCGACCATCCCTGCCAGTTGATTCGCCTCTGGCTGCCGGCTTCGAGAACATAGTGAGGGCACAAAAGGCATGGACCCAGCTTTCCGAGGCAAAGGGTATGCCAAGGAGGCACGTCACGGCCACTACGAAAGGGCCCTGAGCACGGGTCTGGTATCTTATTCTCGAGGGACTTTCTTGCCATAACATGGAGGGGGTACGCTGTCACTTCTCACCCGCTTCCACGCCACAAGTACGAGGTACAGCACTGATACTCTGTGATACCCATATATATTGTGTATAGGCATGTAACGTTATGTGTATGGGAATAGGCGTCGCAGCATTGTATAACGGAGGTATACCACTGGACTGGACTGTACTCATGTAACCACATAGATTCAGTCGTACACACGTTATTTTGGAAGGGGGGGCATTGTCGGGCATGAATGAGGGAAAAAATCTTTTCGTGATACCCCCGTCCTTCCCCTTTTCTCAATAAAATCCAAAATATTTTAGACCACCACAAGTACCGTAAAGATTTCTGCCTAATCATTTGGTATTCACATGTTATATGTTTTAGTGCCTAAAGGTAGGTAGATGGATACATGAATAGGCCTCCATCCACCCTCCTACCACCACCACCGCCGCCGCCAACTCGTTGAAAAAGAGCTATCGGACCCGAAAGCAAGCCGTACCAGTCCCCGTCCGTCGGGTATATATGCCGAACACCGAATACCAGTGACTACCTCCCTACCTCCTCACTCCTCTTCCGAAGACGTACCTACCGGTTAGCAGTGACTGGGTATTATGAGAGATCGTTATTCTCTTTTACCACTCGCGTGATCAGTTATCGAGTGCATAGGTAGGTACCTAGTTAATACACAATACACAAGTGCCGATAGTGGCTCATTTTTATTTTCCAGGGGGGGTTGATTTATGTCAACTTGCGTTTTAATTAGCTCGGGTGTTTAAGGACATAACTACCTGCCGGCACCTTACCTTGGCCTACGTATAGACGATGAATTCAGGTTTCGTGTCCACGGCGCCTTATTTTCGTCAAATTGGGCCTACCTACTTAGGCTCGGCTCAGTCCATTCTCAGGCACGTGCCCTGAGTAGACGGATTCGTCAAGGTTTGTGAACAGTTATGCGAAGAAAACGGACCTTGACGAGAAACGGTAACGCTTATCAGCTTGGATGGGACTGTAGTCGGAGATGTGGGGTCCCGGCCTCCGGAGTAGCAGGCCGGATTGAAATGATCGCCGGTTTTGTTGTCGTTAGCACTTGGTCGTCTCAAGCCTTGAGTAGAGCCCTAGATCTCTGACCACCACATGAACCGGTGGCATGGTCTTTTCAGAGCACGACAACATCCTTAAGATTATCGAGATACTTATACGCATGCTTCGATCAAACCTATTTTCTCGTCCCCGAGTTCATATCGACTTCTTTTATGTATCTCTGACGGGCACTAGTTTACCTTAACGAGTCATGGCTTACTTCTATCTTGCATCATATGAAATAAGGTGTAAATGAGCTTGCCCCCTCACCCACCTAAGAGCTCTCTCTATATAGGCGCCCACGTCGATGAGATTGAATAGTCAAAACGACTACCCTCACTCGCCCCTCTCGCCTATATGCCCATCTCAAATATTCCGCGGCCGCATTATTCCCTGGCACGTGGGGGAATAAGTTCCGAACCAGTGGAGATGCTATCCTACTGGTGTATACGATGGAGTTTTCCGTAGACATCACAGGGTTCCATAGGCACGGAGGTAATCAGAACGTATGACAACAAGAACTCATTTCAGGCAGAGGGATAGAATTCATCGAGAGAAAGTATCAGTCCAGCTAAGATTGTAGATCTCGAATCGCCAGCGGTTTCACACACGAACACGGCAGAGTGGGAGCCCTTCTCACAGTATGCCTCATCTCCTCCCGTTTTCCAACCAAGGTCACTATAAATTCACTCGTCAGCCCAGCTGATAGTTATATTAGCGTTCCGGTGGAAGAAACAACCTTCTGCTTGTATGATTGTGTCGTGTGGACTTGGTTGACCCAGGTGGCTGTGTATATCCATTGTCATACTAGGGATGGGGATTACTCTCTTGGGCGGAAGGAGGCTGAGGCTCTTCTGGAATACCATCAAGATCACCACCATTAACCGCCTTACGAATGGACTATATAGCGCCTTGTCGCGCCTTCCAATGGCCCTGCAGTCGATCTCTCAATGCATAAGACTCATCTCTAGCATCCTCTTGAAGATTCCTTAGTTGCTTTCGACCCTGTTCGAATCCATCAAATGAATTCATCAAATTCGTGAAGGTCATGAGACACTGGTGGTACTCAATCTTGTCCCTATCCTTCGATGGAGCGGAATGATGACAAAAGAAGTTGAGAGTGGTGCCATCCGTGGTGAACGACGAAACGGCCGCATGGTCAGGGGGGTCGGGTTCACCGAGGAATTCCAACGCTTGGTTTCTCTCATAGACGAGGGCGGCGCCATCATAGGCACTCTGCATTCTTGCTTCATTCATATCCTTTCCAGGTCCTTTCCATTCTCCGGCTAGATGTGGTAGAGTGATGGAATACGGATCATCCTTGATAAGGGCGGCACCATCAAGTTGTTCGTCAACAGGGAATGGGAGGAATCGTCGAAGTTGAAGCCCTTCGACAAGATCTGGTTGTGGAGCGGACAACCCATTATTGAAGCCGACTTCTTTCGGAAAGGCGGTGAACGCTTGGTTGAGAACCTTGCGGTAGCCCCTATCGTTATGCTCTTTCAATAGTTTGGCCATTTCGTAGATCATGGTCTGTTCATTCGGAGCGGTAGTGACAGCAGCAACATAATCACCGTACATCGACTCGGTCGGTGAAGCGGTTTCCCTTTTTCTGTTTAGACGAGTACGTCGGTCGTTAAGGTTTGCTGGAGCCTTCGATTTGACACGATCCAGTATGCCGTTCTTCAAGGCCTGAGCCTCGAACCCGGACGAAGTTGTGGAATGAGTCTCTGTCGTCAACCTGCTTGCTTCCGTGGTCGTATTTGCCTTCGAAGAAACCACGGAAAGCCCTTTTCCACTAACTTTGATTTTATCATCCTGTTGAGCAGCTGCAGGTTCTTCCTGGTCAGTCTAGCTCGCTTCGGAACACTCCGGGCACCTGTTTCGGTCTGCAGCTCGCAGGGTGGCGCCGGTGACACTAGTCGGGTAGGATCTCTGCTGCTCGCGGGATGCCGTAGTGCCTGAAGCCTTGCACTACTCCTCAAAGATCCTGGATCTGACACCTTAGTGCGTCTAACTCATCTTGCGGACATAAAGAATGCTTACCAATTCGTCCATCTGTCTGCGTCAACCGCGCTCGCTTCGCCAGCAACGAATCGCTCGCAGATACAGCGTCGAGCTGCCGTTTCCTGGACTGCGGTGGCGTCATGCCTCTACTGTTACGACTATGTCGTGGATTTATGTCCGATAAGTCACATAGGCTTCATAAGAAGGGTTTTTTCCATACACAAATGTATGCTTAGGTCGATCACTTTCTAGGAAATATATTTAAGGGAAAATGAGTGTTTATATAGACGAAATAGTTGGGTGTCGCTCGTGGACGAATGTCTCGAAAGACCTCTTTAAACCGGAAATGAATAAATGGGTTAGTAAACACGCCGCCAGAACGAAATGGACTTGGAGAGTGGCACACACGGTCACGTGTTTGTGAGTTCGTAACATCTACGGCTCGATCGAAGCTCTGCGATACGTCAACTAGTCTCTATACTCTCTGAAAACAATGTCACTATTGACATGCATACCTGCACTCTTACTTGTAACAGCGCCTAACATCAAATTTGCCTCTCGTGACGAGAAATGTGCTGGCGCGTGAGAGAAGGATGAATCTTGTATCAGAGCCTGAGCTGGCGGACGTAAAGTGTCGTAAGTAAGCGCGCTGGTGAAATCTTATATCTACATTAGTCCGCAGAGTCATCCATATTATGCGGCTGAACCGCCTTCGCATTGATTCGCTCATGCAACTACTGTTGAAATATGGGGTATGCGACCCCTGGTCTCCTGTATATATATAGATACCTAGGCTTCGCCCACCTACTTAGACTCACCTTGAACTAATATACTTGATCTTATCCTCATATCTTCGTCCCATCTCAACAACTACACGCCATTGCACCTTTCCTTCTGTGATTGCCCACCAGCCTCCTTCATTTAGTTCATCCTAACCCCTTTGCGAATTGAATACAATGCCTAAAACTTCTTTCTTTCTTTCTGAAGTTGACGTTGCCGATGCAGAAAACATTGCGCGACACGTCCAAGTACCCGCAATGCAAACCGGTCCGTTGTACCGAACGATGTTTCCTCTCTCCGACACTATAACTGAAGCGCAAAGGGGTGAAATCGTTCGCTGGTATGCGGACATGTTGGAAGATGCTTTCCAGGACCGGCGGGAAATTTTTTTGAAGGCATCGTCTATTGATGGTACACTTGTCGGGTTTTGCGGGTGGACTATCATAGAGCGGAATTGTAAACATGTTGAAGGGAGCAATAGTCAGGCAAACGGGCAGCTAAATAAAGAGAAGCGCAATAAGGAAAGTTGGCTACCAGAGGCAATCGATACAAATGGCTGGATCACTCTATCAAAAGCCTTGAGAGTGGAGCGTGATCGCGTCTTAAAGAATCTCGACAACATATGTCGTATGTTGGTCTATGTTATGATTTACAGCAGCCTACTGACGGGTCCTGCATCTAGGCCTGACATTTATGGCGGTAAATCCGAAGTATCAGCGGCAAGGGATCGGTTCGATGATGATGCAACGGATCTGTGAAGAGATTGATCATCATGGACGATGTGCATACGTGCTCGCAGCACCGAACGGAGTTCGGCTGTATGCAAAATTCGGCTTCGAGATTGTCGGTTGTGTTGAGACAGTTCAAGGCACTATCACAAGCATGCTCCGGCAATCGCGACAATCATAAATACGAGTCTAGATAATGGCATCATCACAGAAGCAAAGTGGGTAGAATTGTGAGCACTAGACAACACGAAAGTCCTACTGATAGAAGAACGCCGCTGAAGGCGAACTCTGGGACTCGTCGGTCTCTCTCACAACGGCTTCAAAGCATCAATTCGAGCGATAGATCAAAGGTGTCTGAGATGATGAGCTAAGGTTTTAAAGGTGGAGGATATTGGCTGCCTTATGGACCATGCACACAGAATCTCAGGGGGTGACGGTGATGTATCAAGATAGGGGAGGTCAAGAACCCAACTATCCGAACCCTGCTGAATATTATAACAGACTCCTTGACCTCTCTGTTTAGACTTTGAAGCAACTGTTCATGAAATATCTTGCCGCTTAACCCGTCGTGGTGTGGGTGGTTCCAGACATATAATACATCTGCAGATTTTGCCTCAACGTCATGGAATATGATTACTCTCCAGCCGTGCAGGGTTGCGAGATCATGATATCTGGGATCGAGCTGAGATTGCATCGATGCTAAGTACAGTGGCCCGGGATTACTGGCGTCGTCTACTAATCTCCATTCGACGTGATTACGGAGATCGAGACGAACAAACGCAGGGCCCGCGGGGTTTTCACCTATTAATACCGACTTGTAAATGTGGTTGTGTGCGGAAAACGCGGGCAAGCGCATCGTATAATCTTGTTGAGAGGAGACGAAGATATGAGGATAAGATCAAGGTGTGAGTCTAGGTGGGTGGCCGAAGCCCATCCTATATATGTAGATACAAGTAACTAGGGGTCGTATAGCCCCATATTCCAACAAATCTGCCCTTAAGTCTCCCAAAGGCCCCCGAATAGGTGAGACTAGTCGGTGTTACGAACCAACAAGGGTAGAGGGAATTGAGTTGGTCATGTGATCTGAGGTCACATGACTCCAGAGAGAATTCTCTGTTGAACTCTTGAGAACTAGAGAGAATGTCAGCATTCTCTGTTGGACTCTTGAGAATTAGAGAGAAACTGAGTGTTACTCCCTGAAGAGGATAAAGTATAAGTAGATTGGAATTTCCTATGTATCTAGTCATTCATTCGAGTTCCTTAGCTATCAATCTAAGACTACAGTCACTCCTTGATACTATAGTGAGAGTACCTTGAAATCTCTCTGACGAACATAACATTGTGAAATCACTTGAACCAATCTCAATCCACTGTTACCTTCAAATCAAGAAAATCCAGTACGTACTCACCTGTGAAGTCAGCTGACTAGGAATACACAGGGAGGTTCGTCACAGTCGGCAAGTAATGGCGGAAAGCTACGATCCTGCCATGGTACTGGTCAAATGTATGCATTGCGAGCCGGTAAGCTTCACTGCGCTTAGTTAGTGCTATTTGTGCCTCTGCTAGTCAAGATTCTCAGACGTAAAATTGACAGCAAAAACTACGTCTCTGACACTGGCGGGCGTCATCGTGGCCAAGCCTCCTCGAAGAGGCGGAGCACCCGCGGCTTCAAGCGTGTCGCCAGCTTTATCGCCTGTCACGGACGCACTGTGCCTAGACCTGGGTGTGCAAACGAACGTGTTATAAAACTAACGGCTCCATAACGACAAACGGCGTTCTAGAGGTAACGGCTCTCCCATGTTATTTTTTTTTTGTCTTCTATAAATATGCCCGTTATCCCATAGTTATTCTCCTTAGCTAGTGATCAATCTAAGCATACACTCGGTGTATAGAAGAAACTCTTCTTACGAAAGCCCATGTGACTTATTAGACATAAACCACGGCTCTGTCGTAACATCACCATATCAACACTTATATTGTTTGATCAGGGCTTCTTCCTTTCCTTTTTCTAATCTATAGCCTACAAAATTCTTGATCCCTTCACAACAAACAACCTTCCTTGAACCCTGCCCATTTCGAACATTTACTCATCCTCGACCTTTCCCAGCACCTCTACAGCATAGGGTTCAATGCATGGGATTTCAAAAATCATGGTATTTAACCCCCTAAATTCGAAGGCTAGAGGCCGACGTGACAATAGCTAATTATGGAATCTATCTAGGCCGCAGCCTTGGAGCGTTGTCGTGCCCTTTGTCGCCCAGTGTACCGTGGATTCATGGCCTACGCACGGTTACAACGAAAGACTCATCAGCAGCCGTTCATCCCGTCACTAGAACAGAAAAGAATAGCTGAAGCATCGCGTACCATGAACGTCGTTGTCTCTGCACTACCTGGGTCGGGTAAAACAGCCACGATTTGGGCCATTCTTCAGGAAAACCCTACCGCCCGTCTATTATCTTTTGTCTATAATAGATCACTGCAGAAGGAGATGCGTGAACGCTTCAAGGAGTATCCTATGTGCGTGTTTTGCACTTGGCACCAAGGTGGAAAGATATTGTTTGGAAAGCCAGTACCCGACGACGCAACCCTTTCGTCTCTTAGACAAAGCCGTACCGCACCCCAATGGACAGGGGAGATCCCTGACATACTTATTGCCGATGAGGTACAAGATTTATACCCAATGCTGTATTGGCTCCAATGCATGCTTATCGAGTCCATAACTCGGGCTGCCAATAACCGAGCTCGTCGGGCTCCCCGAAATATAATTTTTGGAGACGAATGTCAAGCAATCAATGGCTTCCGTGGTTCTGATCCTAGACATCTCACACACTCTCCTTCCACAATTGGCCCCTTTTCACCGTACCTTTGGGTGACTATGCACTTGAACAAGAGCTTTCGTCTCTCTGATCAAACTTGTGCTTGCATCAATACTTTCCGTGGTGGACAAAAATACCTGGCAGGGTCACATACAGGGCCGAAACCTGTTTACATCCGTGCTAACTTAATAAAAGTAAACAAGCTTGCGGAGGAGATAGTACGCCTGATACAACGCTACGGACCTGAAAACACAGCCATACTGGCACCCTTCATTCGTAAAAACTTTACACTTTCATCACTCACAAACCTTCTATCAGAAAAGTATCGCCTTCCTGTCTCTATACCGACTTCAGACGAAGTGAAGATGGACAATGATGTTACCCGCGGCAAACTCTGCGTTTCTACATACCACCAGTTCAAGGGCAGCGAGCGCGACCTACTTGTCGTACTCGGTGCGGATGAGAGTTACTTTAATTATCTCGGTCGCAATTTACCGCGCGATGTGTTACCCAATGCAGTCTTTGTCGCCTTTACCCGAGCGAGAAAGCAGCTTGTCATAATCCACAATTCTTCACAGGCCCCAATGCCATGTACCCAACTCTCCCAACTGTATGAAACAGTCGATTATATAAACCTGGCCAGGGGCACAATGAAAGAATGCTCAGAGGTCGATGACAGGCGCCCAGTCTTCCCTTCCCAGGTGGCTGTATCACAACTGTCTCGTCATGTGTCTGACGATATTCTCAAGAGCATCACGGATGAACATCTGGACATCGTACAGGTGGCCGATCCAGGCGAGCACATTAAGGCGCCGGACAAAGTGATGACCGATCAAATTAAAAGACACTTTGAGGCGGTGAGTGACCTGAACGGAATTGCTGTTTTCGCGGCGTATAAGTACAAGGTGCGCCGCCGCCTCGTTACTCTCGGTTACAAAGCTAGAGTGCCTACCATCCCAATCAACAGAAGTGAACGTACAGCCTGGTTTTGCAAAGAAGCGTGTGATTATGAGGCCGAAACCTCGACGTATAAATCACGCAAAATCCAGATGGCAGGCCACTCGTTTAGCTGGTTAGATGAGGATTTTCTCGAGAAAACAAGCAAGCGATTGGTGGAGCAGCTGAAGGGTACGGACAAGCTATTGGTCTTCGAGGTTCCCCTAAGAAGGAAGTGGTCCACAGTTATGGAAGACTCAGGGGAAATTGTAGAGACGATCCTTTTTGGGGCTGCGGATATCATAGTCAATGACGGACAGCAGCCAAGTATCTGGGAAATCAAGTTTAAAGGCCAGCTCTCTCTCAGTGATGCAGTCCAACTTGCTATTTACCAATATTTATGGCATGGTCCGGATCAAGCAGGAGAGTACCAAGCGCTTCCCTCCCTGTACCTGTACAACGTTCGAACCGGCGAGAAATGGGAGGTTACTGCGAAACAGGGCATGGCTGGACTTGTAAGTCTTATTGACAAGCTCGTCAAAGTCAAGTATTTCCCAAGGGCCGAGCTATCGACGGAGCAGTTCCTTAAAGAATGCGACGAGATCAGGAAAGAGGTACAGGAGATATGGAATGACTGCGAATAGAACGAAAGCTACACGTACCTATTGCAGAACAATTATCCTACATGTAGACCTACCTATTGGTGATTTCCATGATTGTTGGGACGGAATAGCACTTTATCTATAGAAATCCATTGTATGTATTTATAGTGTATAAGTAAAAACATATAATAAGACATTGTACTACACTGATACAAATCACGACTACCATTCTATTAATTCCTTCCAATGGTCTTTCCTCTTGATTATGGTATCACAGGGACACCATTCTCTTACGCCTCTTAGCTTTTAATAGAAAAAGTTCCTTATACATTCAAGTTGGAAATCAAACTTTTTCATAAAAACTTCTAAGTTTTTAGATTCACGAGGTATAATATAGATTACACAGGAGATGGTGTTTTTCTTGTTGAGATGAGACGAGGATGTGAGGATAGGATCAAGTGTATTGGTTCAAGGTGAGTCTAGGTAGGTGGGCGAAGCCCTCCTATATATGTAGATAGATACAGGTGACAAGGGTCGTATAGCCCCATATTTCAATATTTCTATCGATTATCCAGTCGATTACTACTCCGAGATTTCAATATGCCATAAAATCAGAGAAAATACTTTAATAAAAAAATAGAGAATGTAACCTCAGTGGCAGCAGTCTCCATTGGTATGACTCGACTGAGATGAGGTATAGAAATCGCTTCTAGATTAGAGAAAGACAACGGAATAAGTCAAGGGGGTCGGCACTAATTAATAATGCGGAGAACTCACTGTTGCATACATCAGAGAGGCTTGAGCACCAAATATGCCTTGCCTTCTGATTGGAGAAGACAGCAATTATCATAATATGACGAGAACTTTGAGGGTGGTGTACAAAAACATCTTAAGTCAGCTAATGATTAGAAGCGCCTTGTTTTCAATACAACCGTAAAGCGTAGTATGAGTCCAAATACTGTACATATCACGACGCATTGGGCACGCCCGCACTAAGCACCGAGTTATCGGCATTATCATCTTACCTTCTTCCTCACGACAACAAAACACCACAGATATAAATCAAATCGAACTCCCATCTTTCCCCTTATCGACGATCATTACTATAATTATATAATAAAGGCAACCTAACTCACAAGCAAACTCTTTTTCTCACTCCCTCGAGATTCGCCCTTCGCGGTGGAATTTATCTACAAGTTATATTATCTTATCCTGTGCCGAATTTTGGAAAATAAAAATTTCAAGTTAACTTAGTTACCTGGAGATAACCTAGAATATAGAAGAAACAAATATCATGGAAGGAAACGTGGTGATACTTTTACAGAAACTCTGCAAGTTTCCGTCTGTAACTGACGAATGGCCCCGAAGAAGAGAATTTCGAAGGAGCCACGAAAATCACACAGGATAGTCTCGGTGTGGGTGTAACATTATTGAATATGTTGAGATGGGACGAAGATATGAGGATAGAATCAAGTGTCTTAGTTCAAGGTGAGTCTAGGTAGGTGGGCGAAGCCCATATATCTATATATATATAGAAGACCAGGGGTCATATAGCCCCGTATTTCAACAGAATATAGTAGCAAAGGGGGGGGGGGGGGGGTTTCAACGTCAATAATATAGGAAGGCACAGATAAACCCCCAAATCTTGTGAAAGTTAGGGGCTGGGGGGATAGCAATATACCGTTCTCTTAGAAGACAGCTCAAAGCGGCAACTGAGGTAGATTGCAATTGTAACTTCTAAATCAGTGCCTTCAATCAACAGCATGTGGCTTATCTACCTAGGTATATCTATATATATAAAAAAAGGTTTTATAGCAGATCCGGCTCCCGAGAAATGATTTGGTGATAATATATACAAACGCCATATTCCCATGACTGATAGAACCCCATAATACTAATATATACATCCGATTAAAACTAGTGAAAACAACGAGTGCCGATGGTGCGTTAACATCCGAAATATTAAAACTTTTTCATTGATCATCAGGATTTTCACGTGGCAGCCCTGAAACTGGTATCCGGCCTATCCAGGAGTATGTGGTCGATGAGATTCTACCGAAGATTAGATCTGTATACCTTGTGTAACGTGAGGGCTAGACTTACCCAATCTATAACGTTCGGGTCGTTTAGGATGTTATCGAGGGGTGCTGAATCCATGATATCCAGAGAAAAGTCCATGGCAGTAATCAGCTGGGATTGGTCGTACGACGCTGTTGAGACCTGCGATGAGGGCTGGACATCATTGTTGAGCAAGCTAGCCAAAGAACCATCTCGAACTTCAGGCTGTGGAGGCGGTGGCGGTGGTGGAAGTTTCGCTGGAGGCTCTTGCAATGACACCTTTCGGAGAATAGCACCTACGACTCTAGTAGCATGAGCGGCATCCTTAGAGACGTGCTTCCTCTCAGACCACATTTTGTAGGACGTCCCTAGAGCCTTGAGCTTGCGTGTTCGCTCTATTGGACTATCAAGATGTTAGCTGCGATGACATAGCTGTAACAGTCAACTACCACGCTAAGCTTACCTGCTTGGCAAGTTCTCCGTCAGATCCAAGCACAAAATCATCGACGCGATCAAGAAATCATGGAGTGTAAGTGCTGAGAGCATGTATTTATCTTCATACAATCTCCCCCCAGGTCTACTCTCTTCTTCATACTCGGCGTGAAGATCCAAGATCCTCAAAGCAGCCTCTCGGCATGTATTCCGCGACCTATCATACCTTGGGTTATCCTTTTCGCGATTGAGATACGGCCGATGTAGAACACAAAGGCTCTTCAGATACATTAGCTCCAACATGAGGCGATGCATGATATCGTGTGTCTGATCGGTGAAACTGTATGACCTTATTGGTTTTATTTGCAACGGCGGGGGCACTTGATTATGATATTGTTGAAGTGCATCATCAAGCTCGATAACATCCTCATACGGTGGGTGTTGGATTGATAGCGCAAACCGGATGACTCGACGTAAGAGCCGGCAGAGTTTCGACTTGCAGCATAGATAAAGCGTCGTTGTCGGCTCCGTAGGCGGTCTTGGGGGAGGTAGCACCATGATGTTCTCATCGAAATCCGAATCATACAGATTGCTCGGCGATTCGGTATCACACTCGTCGTCACGGACGATAGGGGGTATGCCTAGCTGGAACGAGAACAAAACGTCGAACACTTCAATGAAAAACCATAGTCGACGGCGAAGCTCGCCCTCAAAAGGCGTCACATTAGAAAGATACTTTGGATCTCTGTGATAGCCCATGCGTTGCGCAAGCCGAGCGGTGAGTCCAAATTTGGCCCACAAGCCAGAATCAACTTCCTTGGTTCGCTGCAGCATGCTGTAACCATGGAGCATGAGAGCTTCGACCGAGTAGGGCTTGCCAGACAGGTAGTCTCCAGAAACAAGGCACTCGGTCGCCAGAGCCACCAGCTTCTCGGGTTGAGGAGGATCGGTAATGCCGCTATCACCTTTGCTCATAGCGATGGACGAGGCAATAAAGATCATGGAAGCAAGGCAACTTATCCACAAGAGGCTGACTGAAGACGGGTCCCGCCAGAATCCATCATACTCCCTCTGAAACTTGTTAGTGTGGATATAAGGTGCGGTGGTGAACCTGTGGCGGAAATATAGTAATACAAGATGATCGGTTTTGGTCCGGGGTGGTAGCCGTGCGACGGCTTGCTCATGGGTGATCAAGGCCTGTTTGCCAAATATGAGATCCGGACTGTCTGAAGGCCAGCTTTGCGACAGCGGCGGCGAGGGCGTCCGGCCCGTGTCTGCCTCGCTTTCGAGGATTCCTTGGATGTCGTGAATGCTCTCGAGGATGGAAGCCCAGTGGGTGCCACCAACATAGTTCCCTTCGCCGACGTGGGTGGTCGCGTGCAACGGCGCACCAGGGGCCGGCAAGCTGGGCGGCGATCCCAGGTCGGAGCGGGCATCAGTCTCAGTGCGGTGGTCCGAACTCGAGGGGGTGTTCAGGGCATGTTCTTGGCTGTGGGTATTGTGCATGAGCCCGTTGACCATCTCCTCGAGCTTCTGCAGCCGGACCTGGAGCACCGGGCGGGACATGGGCTCATGTTTGGCGCGTGAATCCACATGAGATCGCGGCTCGGCAGGGCGGGCCTTGCGGGCAGCGCGCGGCGCATACTCGCAGAAGTTGGCCTCGCCGCTCTTGACACATCTCTCACATGGCTGCTGCCGGTCGCATTTCACCTAGCAGAAACAAAAGGGACGGATGCTAAGCCAGATGCGCCAAGACACGCCTCGGGGGGCGTGGAATGCTTACCTTGCGAGTCCGGCACAGGAGACAGCTCACGGGAGGGCGGTTTCTCTTCTGTATCTTGCGCGGGAGGCCGTCGGTGGGTTGTGCGCGGAAGACGGTGGTCTGGTAGCTGACGGGCCGAGCATCCATTGCAAATGGTCGGGGATAAGAGACAGCCAACCTCAGCGTCGTCTTTGCGAGACGAGCGTCACCGACGTAATGGCCGGCGTAATGCGATGGTGTCCTGCTCGAGACCCTCTCGTCTGAGGATGTTTGGGAGAGGGGGGGCTTGGAGTTGAAGGACTTAAGAGAATTCCTAATTGAGAAGGGATCCGGGGATTCAGCGATAATTGCAAAGGCTCCTGGGACAAGGTGTGCAGCGTCATGTGTATTTGGTGTCGGTGATTGTCGGGAACATGTCGCATCCGTAAATCCGGGAGTTGGATGTGGGATGTGGGAAGCTCGCTGCTTGGCTGTGAAGGGTTCCAAACACCGCGGCACCCCCACTTCCACTTACATGCCCGTACGTAAGGGCGAACGAACGCGCATGTACCTACGACATACACCTGTACGTAAGCCATGTCAGTACCTATGTACGGAATCTGTGCGGTGCATCCCGTGCCTTGCAGAAGTACCTGTACAAGCTAGCCGGGTCTTGGCGAGGTTAAATGTCCTCGGGACGGTAATTCCTCGGCTGGATTTATCCTGATTAGCTCCGACCAGCCTAATTACTTCCCAGAACGGGTATGTCCGGAGTGGAGCTCCACCCGCATTCGAATAGTGTATAAACTCCCAGATCTTGGTTCCACCCTAGAAAGTTGCATTAGGTATAGGGTAAACCGTATAGGTAGTTCACATGTGGTGGCAGTACGGAACCCGAGATTACTAAGGTTGCCTATGTGTCAAGAAAATGATTATTCAGCATCCTTTATTTTATGTAATGGCCATACACTGTCAGCCCATTTCTAACACTCGGCTTATAACGTACATGTGATATTTATACTTTGGTACGAAGTAGTTGACATACAGGTAGGTTAAAGGCGAAACTCGCAATATTGCCTACATTGGGCTCTTTTACCCGACCTGTACGAAGTAACTAGGACTCTATAGATTCATTCGCCGATATGGATCTTCTCGGGCTCTGATTTTATTTATGTATTTATTTTATTTCTATCCCTCCTTTCCTTTTATTTCTCTATCGCTTTTCTATAAGACATAGAAAGGACGAACAAGTAAAGTAAAGTCTTTCATAAATACCCCACGATTATTAACGTCGCGGAGATACATGTGAGATAAACTATTAATAAATCAAGCCTTGTGAATTTCCCAAAACAGTAACTCTTATATCCTCTCTTCGGGCTATCTATCCTAGTTAACACTTCATAAGTCCGAGCAACCCGGAGACTAAAGATGGTGTTACTGAGTACGGAGTGACAGAAGGTTCCACTGGGAGATGTCTGGAATAGTAGAGTCTTGGGAATATATATTACATTATTAACTTCATACCATCCTATATACATACAGTGTATATATGTTCATCTAAGTTAACACTCAGTATCATGTCGTATACTCGGAAAGACAGAGAAGAATCAATCCATCTGTATAATAACTATCGAAAGCAGGACCACCCAACCTAATTACGCAGTATACAATTATTTATTATATAAATATGGCCACTGCAAAGTCCCTCGTCGTCCAATCGGTCACGTCTCCCCCAGACGTGAAAATAGCGAACAAGCCGATCCCCGTCGCCGGGCCGGGAACCGCCGTCGTCTCGGTCCTCGCTTCCTGGGTTGCCCCGAGCGCCCAATTTCTCATCTCGCACGAGGTGCCAGGCTTCGGCAGCCCCCTGCCAGGCGTGTTCGGCTCATTCGCCATCGGCCGCGTCGTATCGGCTGGTGCCGATTCCACCTCCCTTAAGAAGGGCCAGCTGGTGCTCGCCGACAACATGATCACAGCCAGGGACGAGCCCGACGTCGAGCTGCTGCTCGGGCTCATGGACGGCGGCACCGAGAAGTCGAAGAAGCTGGCCAGCGACGTCTGGCGCGATGGCCACTGGCAGACGCACACCGTCGTGCCCCTGGAGAACGCCACGCCGCTCGACGAGGACATCCTCCTGGGCAAGTTCGGCTACGACCCCGCGGAACTCACGTACCTCGGCCGCCTCGCCGTCGCCTACGGTGCAGTCTCTACTCTCGACGTCAAAGCGGGCGAGACCGTCATCGTAGGGCCTGCCACGGGCCAGTTCGGCGGGGCCGCCGTGGAGGTTGCCTCGGCTGTGGGCGCACGGGTGATAGCACTCGGCCGAAATGCCGAGACGCTGGCGCGGCTCAAGGCAACGATCCCACGCGTCGATACCGTCGTGCTGACCGGGGACATCGAGACAGATGCGCAGGCCATCCGCGCCTTCGGGGCTGCGGACGCCTTCATCGATTTTTCGCCCACCGCGATGGCGAGCGAGCCGGCGTACATCAAGAGCGGGCTGAAGGCTCTACGCCGCCGCGGACGCGTGGCCTTCATGGGCGGCCTCGGACGGGACGTATCTATCCCATACTTTGACGTCATGCTCAATAGCCTCGAGATCAAAGGCCGCTGGATGTACACCCGGAGGGAGTTGAGGGCGCTAGTCAAGCTGGTGAAAACCGGTGTCCTCAAGATCGGTAAAGCCGCAGGGCATGAGGTAAGCGGCCGGTTCAAGCTAGAATACTGGGAGATTGCGCTTGATACCGCGGCCAAGAACTCTTCCTGGGGGAAAGCAGTTGTTTTCACGCCCTAAATTGGTATGTTTAGTATAGGATAGGCACTAGTTCGTGTATCGGTGAGTTTGGATAATCCAACAGGCCATCACACTATTCTAGCCATACCCATGGAGACCGCTTCCGGGAAATTCTGGGCATGTATGCTCATACTTACAAGTTATTCAACCCATGGGGCCAGTTTCATCAAAGCAGATGTTATTTCCCGACTTCGGACTCTTGAAGAGCAAATTCAATAGCAAGGGAACTCGAACGGCAACTGCGTATCATCCAAGCAGGCCGCTGTAAACTCATTTACCGCTGTCACGAACACACGTTCAAATCATGTATATACCCCTTAGTTAGTATTGTTCCAGTCGGACCAAATTAACTAATGATTTCCTCAAAGCCTACACGCTCTCGCGATCCCATAGTGATTACAGACGATACAATCATCGTATGCCAACTTGGAGTCCGTGCAAGTTTAACTCTGCGGATTCCCTCTTCGCATCAGCGCGTGAATCTATCCTCAACATCTACGTCAAAGAGTCGGCACTCTAGCAGCAATCCCCCAAAGATTCCCCGTGCCTTGGTCTTATTCTGTTACTCCGATGTCTCATCGAACTCCCATCGAGGGCTGCGGACTAGTCCAAAATCCTAGCCGATCAAGCCTTGATCCTTCTGCACAGATTCTTAAAACCCTCCGCGATATAAAGCCCTCGACAATATATCTTGACAAGAAACAACTTGGACAACCTGAAGGTCAAGTGTACCAAACTTAACTTCAATACCGGAAGACCAGCAGATGGAGGCGAAGCGTTTCTCCAGCTGCTACCATTAGTTCAAATGAACGCCATCGCTGAAAAGCACAAGCTAGATCAGTATGAAGATATCGATGTCTCTAACCAGTGGCAACTTCCCAACTGGCATGAGTCGCGTTTCTTAGGCTACAAAAATATTTTTTTTGGATTACTTAACTCTGTCCGCAGAAATAGACAAGTGGAAAGCCGATGACCCAAACTCGCCAGTTCGAGACCTACTACAAGATAGCCCGTGGACGGCTCGCGAGTAAGTGACTTACGCACGCCTTTACCGCGCCTTCGCGGCAAGGCTGTGCTCCAAAAGACTTACATATAAATAACTAGGGATATTCGCGATGATCAATTTAGTTATTTCAAAGGCGAGAACCAATGGAGCGTTCGCTACCCCTTAGAAGTCCGTGATGGCTCTAAGCCACATGTGTTATCCTTCCTCGCAGTCAGCAACCCGCGTACGGACGAAATGATCTGTTTTAGCGAGCTGTGGTGCATACTTAGACTCGGCGTTTTCCAGTTGGCTAGAAAGAAGTACAGGCATCATCGGATAGCTCCTGTGAGTCTACTTTGCCCGCGCCTCCATCTTTGCAGCTCCGGGTTGTACATTCTGCTTATTCAACTTGAAGGTGACCGTCATTTCCAGTTCGAGGAGAGACGTCCGTATCTTGTAAAGCTACCTATGCGTTTGGCAGTGACGACTCTGTCATCGTCCGAAAGTCACCTACTATCAACAAAGGATTCATGCTGCTCATGTGCTAGTTCTTAGCCGAACTATGTGGAGAAACAGCGTGAAAGCAGAGCTGATCCGAGGCCGAATTTCCACTACCACCATCATCTCCCTCCCTCCCACACACCCAGATAGCCACCCTTTCTTAGGAATAGGTCACTGTAGTCATCCAGATACCAATGCTTTGCCTTCCTATGCATGTGCGCAATGAGGAACTTTGTCCTAGCTTCCGTTGATTTAGGGGGAAATATGTTGTGCGCCTTAAACTTAGACAGGCTTTATTTCAACAAGGAGAAATATTAAAAGTCGAACATCCCTCTTTCTGTCGAGTTCTGAACTTTCCCTTCCCCGGTCTCACCCTTCATCGCTAGCATCTCAGTCGGTCACGGCTTCTGGAGCAATTCCCCGATGACTTTCCCATGGAGCTGGAGGAATCGCCTGATGTGTTCACCGACTCTAGTTACAACGCTCTTTGCAGCCTTTAATAGATCTACCTAGTTTCTGACGAAGAAGCCTAAGAGAACAAGTTCCTTCAAGCAATCGACAGACCAACTGAGTGCTTCGCTTTTTCGCGGTAAAACTTATAGAAGTTCTGCAAATGACAGTTTTAAGGCGAGTCTCTACCTGCAACTCTACGTAGGGCCAAGATCTACAGGGTCGCATCAACCAATAAAGGGGCACCAGTGCTCGATGCCCCTGAACCAATTCTCGAAGAGTTGATTGGTCGGTTGCAGCTGATTGATCTGAAGGGCTTGACACGATATTGTGGCGCGAGTTCAGTGTCCAACTTCGGCGTACCAAGCCCCCCTCGATATGTTCAATTTCAGATAGTGCACATCAGCTTGGGTATTCTCGTAAGAGGCATCTGTCCCTCCCCTCCCCTTTTTCCTCCATACTACACGAGTAGAAAAAAAAAGTTTCATGTCAAATGTCAAGAAAAAAAAAAAGAAAAAAAGGCAACACAACACGTACATACACCAGCATACAAGGCGAGGGAAATTAATTTAAAAATGAATTCCATTTCCATTCTCTCTATACCTATCAAGCTGAAAAGAAAATAGGTTAGAGGTATGAAAAGCAAGACCCCCCCCGAAAAAAAACCAAAACCCGTAAGCTTCCAGAGCTGCCCGAATTCCTTCCCTCCAGTATATGTTATTTATAAATAAAAGCCCCGTTGTGTTTTTTATTTTTGTTTGCCCCCCCTTTGCCTCCGTGTATAAAAAAGGGGTAGTATGTTATTGTATGGATTATGCATAACTCAACATTTGTCTCTCTCTTGCTCTTTGCGCGCCGACAGTTCAGTGTATGGTGTATATATAAGTGAGTTAAGAAAAAGGAAAAAAGACCCTTTTCCCTCCCATTATTCATAACCCCCCCTCCCCCTTTCTTTTGAAGAAGAAAAATCAAGCGCTCACATCAAAAAAATAGGCGATTCGAAAATCGCAACTAACATCCCTTCTGACGAAGAGTTGAATCCCAAGGTAAAACCCGTAAAGCCCATCTTCCTTCCCCCCTGTCCAGCTTTTAGGGTAACAAAAACGCCTCGAGGTAAAATATGTCTTGTTTGGATGCTGATGACGACAACGAAGTCGGATGAAAATAGCGAAACGACGTTATAAGATCATACGATATTTATACAGATAATATGGGGTATCATGAACAATGTGAGAAATGGACATGCGCCGCTACAAATAGAAAAACCACAAGAAATGGATAGAATCAATATCTCTCCGGAAGTTCTCTCATGAGCTGCTGGCACCGGAAATCACTCGGGCGGGATTGCCAGCTACAATGCAAAATGGCGGGACATCCTGTAAAAAAGGTTAATTGACCATTTATGAAAGCGTGACGTTGAAGGTAGTAAGCCAGGCTTACCTTTGTAACTATTGAACCGGCGGCAACGGTCGCACCCTTCTTGATTCTCCGGCCTGGTAGGATGATGACGCCTCCTCCTATCCATACATCCTCGTCAATTATCACCTTGTAGCCGAACTGAGGGCTCTTGCTACCCATTCGCTTCTTAGGATCCGTCTCTAGAGTAGCCCCAAAGATGCTGACATTTGGACCGATATAGCAGTTGTCGCCAATGCTGATCTCCATGGGGTCGATGATAGTGCAGTTTCTACCGATGAACACGTGGTTGCCGATAGTAATGTTATATCCATAATCGCATGTGAATGGTGCCTCGACCACCACCTCCTGGCCAACACGACCAACATTAGTGAGCGGTGAAGCTATCTTTGGGGAGATGTTGATCGGCTCCCGAGGATTCAGGATCTCCCTGAAAAGGCGCGAGCGTTCGTTTGCCGATACACCGGTATTGGGATTCGTAGAATTGTTAAACCTCCAGCATGCAGCACTGCATCTCTGCCGTTCAAGTACCAGTTCGGGGTCGAAAGGATAGTATTGTCGTCCTAGCAGCATCTCCTCCTTCTGTGTCCTTGGTCTGCTAGAAGGGAATTGAGGGTGTGATAAGGCAAGTTGAGCTGCTACTTGTGGGTTAGTAGTCGAAGTGGGTTGAGACGCCGGACTGTTGCTCCGAGTCGGGTGAAGGATGTTGATCTGTCGTATCGATCCTGGGTGCGGATTTTCGGGTTCGGTCCGGGTAAGATCATGCAAGGGTGGAACCCTCTGATATTCCTTGGGCCGGTCGACACTGCTTAAAGGAGTCTGTAGCTGTTGCATGCTTGAACTAACAGCACTTATCGGCGTTGGAAACATGTTTGCGGCACTTGTGAACGCCGACAGAGAGGACATCTTGTTTTCCGGGCTCGAGACAGATGCAGTGGGAATAGTGGAGGCCGTTGGTCGGTCATCATCCGTCAAGACAGCCCGGCTTTGTGGCGGTTCTATACGAAGCGGCTGACCACGGTAAGGGGGGATTGAGTCTCGTTTTTGAGGAGTAGGGACTGGTGGATTGGAATAACTGCTTTGCTGGGGCATCCCATAGGCGCCCGGTGGCACATAGCTAGGGTCTTTAGACTCGAGCGGCACAGCTGCAGGTTTATTCTCCATCTTGGGGTAACCTCGTTGGTTGGGATACCCTTGGCAGATAAAGCCACCACGGACACAGTTCGTACCTGGTTTATCGTGAGTAAACACGTAGCTTGGCCAGACAAGAACGGGAAGCTCACATTCGGGTTTCGTCTCATCGCATTTTTTCTTCCGCTTTCTACATGTCAAGCAACCTAACACGAAATTAGTACATGCTTTCCGAGAACAATAAAAACGTGGAATCCAATCAAACATACCAGTCTTAGTCCTGTTGCTGAAATTGCGCTTCCGTTTCTTGGGGTCCGATTGGATCACTGCATCCCTTCTCTGGTCGTTGGCATAACCGCTACTGAAGAGCATCGAGCTGTCATCGCCATCGGGACTCGTGGCTGAATAGTCGTGTTGGGATTCCATATGGCCTGCCGCTCTTCGGAGTGCATCTCCAATCTGCTCATCGGTCTGCGAAGGTATCGATCCTGCAGAGTGCTGCGTCTCGTATGCACTTCGTTCATCTCGATGCTGCTGAGAATACCAAGACTCGTGGTGCTCTCGACTCTCTTCGCCATACTGCCTATAATCTCGTTCCCGCTGGGGAGTGGTATATGCGTCACGTGATTCCACTTGAGAGTGTTGTTCCCGTTCTCGACCACCCAGCCCTTCCCTCTGGTGCTCATTCGAATTTGATCGTTTGCGTTTGTGTGTCCCTTCAACATCTGGATAGCCAGCAGGCTGGTAAGGAGGCCGGTCCGCACTGGGACCTGACCAGTGCTCTCTCTGACTGGAAGAGACCACCTCTACAGTCTTGGGTTCCTGACTAGGTATCTGACCCCCAGAGCGATCCTCCGAACCTGCGCGTTTGGTTGTGGGGCTCCCACTGGGGGCCTCTGGGCCCTTCGCTTCACTCCCATTTAAGGCCGTGAAGGTTGCCATGTTTCGTCCAACGAGGTCTTCGTCCCAACAGCCTTGCGTCAAGTGCATAGAAGCTCGATTATTAGCGCAAGACAAGGTTAGAGGACAGCCTCTCCAAGATCAAACTCTCCAAGCAACCCTAAAAATAGCATCCACGACCCGGCCGATCACTGCGCGTGCTAAGCAGACGTTGAAACGAACACTACACGGCGCGGTGTCGTCGATGCAAAATTCAACCGCGTCGGAGCTCCCTCGCCCCGCTAGCAGACCAGGCGATTGGAGAAAACCAGAAAATCTTATGGCGTCAAATAAAACCTTCCGATGTTTGATGTTTTCGTGAAGGCCGCGAGATTGGCCAGTTAGGGGAATGAGTCTGGTTCCAAAAAAAAAAAAAAAAAAAAAAGAGGGAAAGGGAAAAAAGTATTAAGTACGGTGTCCCGAATAAATGCGCGAAAAGACCGAGCTGTAAAGTTGAACGGAGTGAGCTTTGTGAAAGCGGATGCGCAGGGATAATTAGAGCAGAGCGTGTGCGAGCCGCTTTTAATCTGCCTGCGTAATACGACCGTGATCCAGCTGGGAGGGATCTTAGAGGAAAGGCTGGCTGGGCGATACGTTACGGTGCGGTGCGGTGCGTTGCGGTGTAAGCACGAACTGCGCCCAACAGTTAACACTTCGCCTGCCTTGCTATTAGACAACCTGCTAGGGAAATGCGGAATCGCGTTGGGTGGGTGGAATATTGATGAACGTTGGCGGAATCTAGGTATATGTATGGCATGAAAACCCCAGATCGTCGTGTGGTCCGGCCCACGATCAAGTTGACGAACTATAATATATTTTACGTTCGTTGTTGGTAACAAGATGTTTGTTCTCCCCCCGACTCGATTGTTGGCGTGGCGTTGCTCGGGTCTGGATGCATAAAAATGAATGAATAAAAATAAAAAGATGGAAAAGAAGGGCTCTCGCGCTTGGGGATTTGACGCGCGATTAACCGTCTGCTGCGCCTGTCGGAACGAACAGTGTGCCTTAGATCCCTTTCAGTGAATATGGAGGGAAGTGAGTAGTCCTAGAATTAGACTCGACCATTCACCTAGTATACGATATCTACTCTTTATGCCAAGCACATAAGGAGGGAGAGATGAATATTAATGAGTGGATGGAGTGAGCGAGTGAGTGAAGAAGAAAAAAGAGAGAAGGATTTGTGGCAAGGCCACACTGATAGTAATCAGGGTAGTAAAAAGGGACGTGGCTAATTAGCTAGCTACGTAGAGCGGAACTGATGTAAGGGTATATCGCAGAAAACGATACAACACGATACGATATGTACGTCCCTGGGAGGCCGGCTGTGCAGACAAGGCAATTAGAGAAAAAAAACTTTTGCGACAAGTTCACAAAAAAAAGCGACCAGACGACTCAAACTTCTAGTAATTAAAGTGCCTCGGCGGGTGCCTCGATACTTTTGTACCGGATGAGATCGACAGGCCCTGGAAGTATTGGCGGCATGGCGCTTGGTAGGGTGAAAAGGGTACAAGTTGCAAAAGTACCTTTGGATGTGCGACGATGAGAAACATTGAGCCTGGGAAAGCGACCTGAGAGTCTACTCGAACGAACAGGGGGGGTGGGTGAGTCCGCACCCTACCGCTCACATGTAATTGCACTCATTCTTTCGACGCTTCTTCCACAGCGGGTCAGCCATGTATCATCATACGCACATCATCGGCCAGGTTTAGCTTATTGTGCCTGTCCTAGCATCCCAGGGATGCACTACACCGCGCGTAAATATGGATAGATAAGTGTAATAAAGTGTAGGTTAGGTTAGGTTATAACGTGCGCCTCCCCGTTAGAAGCATTGTCGCTCTCGAGCCGCGGAGGGGGGGAGACTTTACTTCTACGGCTGGATCATGTGTGTTGCGGCTACCAGCGATGCTACCGCACACCTATCTGACCCCCCCTGGGCGTGGAGGATTCAGCTCCAGTGTAGTCTCTGGAGAGAAGAGCGGCGTCATGGTGTTTGCCATTGCTCCCCTTGGGCAATCAGCATGTTGATCTCATCCAATTGACTGTCGCTGGCCTTCATTATCCACGACGGCCGTTGGGAGACGTGGATCTAATCTTGCGCACTTGCGCCTACGTCCATGTCACCAGTCAGCCAGCCCCCTCTTATGTTGCACCGGGGTTTGTCGTCGGTACAGGTACGGCGCCGTCCGATTCGCTGCGCTTTAGTCTGTATCCCAATCTGAATTATGATAGGTGCAGCACTTTCGGCCCGTGCTACGTCTGTTGTTGAGGGTCGCCTTCGTCTTGACAGACCGACAATACCGCGACGATGCGCGAGGGATTAATAAATCAAACAATATATACAAATATCACAGTCTCGTGGGTCTCGCTATGCCCAAGCACCAGAGCCAGCAAGACGTTATCGGATAATCGAAAAATAACACGGCATCGTCGTTGTTGGTCCTAAAGTGAGAGTTGCAGGGAGACGTCCGTGCGATTGGAAGGATCTGAGGAGTTTGAAGGGTCCTCGATCTGGTGGAAGCGCTCGCGCGGCACAGCCATTAGCGACACCAAATTCCACCCGGTCGTAGAATCATTAGGTATTCTTCTTTTTTGCCAAGCCTCTCAGGGCCCCGCCAACAAGAAACACCAGCTCTGGGGAGCCTAGCAAGAACGAGCAGTGCCGGCGGGTGTGGTGACGAAACGGATGGGCTTAGTTCTCCTTCGCCCATGGCCAATGGGCAGCTAGAGACAGGGGTCCGGCTGTCATGCAATTTGACGCGGGCGTGTGATGTCGAGAATGTCCAGGGCTACGATGGGGTATGATGCACTGGTACGGAGTACTCGCGTCTAATCTATAGAGGCGACAAAGTCTCGGATTTGCAGCTAACGCATGTACGTATCCCTCGTCACAAATGTCTCGTATTGTTCCTTGACAAGCGTGCGTTGATGACTATTCAACCCGAGAGGCAATAGCTATGTAGGTGGGCCAATTCACTGCTAGACGCTAAAGCATTTGGACCTGAGCGTGGTCTGCCTTTTCCCCTTCGATATAGCACCTAGTGAATGCGAATGCGAGGTGAGACTTGATGATAGTCTGGCATTCGCATCCCCTTGTAGTTGAGATAAGAAGTACGGAGTAGTCATGGCCACATATCAACGGCCGCCATGAAAGCTGTAAATAGTTTGTCCATGTTGCCGTGCTGCAACACAGCTCATCCGGTTGCCGCGAGGGTTAGCTAGGCTGCTGGGTTGGCTGCTCCCGACTCCCGCCTCTTTTTTTTCCTAGTCAGAAAGTTCCCTAACAGGGGTGTCGCATTCACACCTTTCCGAAAAGGGCCCATACTATATGTACCCGTATGCAGCAGCAGCCATTAGTGATTGCCGGCCTTGCCTGTGTTGCTAGGGGATCTTGTCTCCCCGGTGCCGCGGGGCCAGTCGCATACTACTAGCCAGGCTGCCAGGTTAACAGCATTAGTAGCAGTATAGCAGATTAGATCACGGCCAAAACTACGGTCGGTGAAGTAGGTAGGTATAATAACAGGTGTTATCAACGGTCGAGGCATGTTATACGACCATCCGCAAACTCGGGACAAGATGAGATCCACGGTCGACTGTGTGGTCTAGAGGATAATTTTAGCAACGCGATCATAGAACAGTGCGCTAACCCCGTCAACCCGGTCCCATCAGGGTTGCTGCTACGTGCAACAGCCCAACTTGTATTATTACGTGAGGTCCTGGTTTCTGAACGTGACCAGTCCAGTGTTTCTGCTGCAGACTTCTCCGGAGCGTTTCTAAACATTGGCAGGGTTCGAGAAGCTGGACGCAAAGCGCTTATCGCGAAACGTCAAGCTCTTTGATCGGACCTCTTTGCCGCCATTCGTGGAGGACGTTGTCTCCTTAAGCGGTCTATTATTATTCATTGGCCATGCGCTGCAGCTCCCTCACACCCGACAGGGAAAATGACATTGGACGAGACGCATCCAGGCTGGGATAGGTATACCGCGTCTACGTGTGAAACCACTGTGTTCTTTTCTTAGAAACGAACGGGTGTCCCCAGTCGAGCGGACGTCGCTTGGTAGCCGATAAGGCACGAGAAGCTTCTTTAACCCCTTTTTATTTTCTCTTTTCTGTATGGGGAATTGTGATAGAGCGTGCATGACAGTTGAACAGAATGGTCATGCGGCTACGGTAATGCCGCCGCGTGGGTGCTGCGTCCTCCTTGCATTCGACACCGATAAGGTTCGCTATTTACCCCTCATTGTACCAGCACTAGCATAGCACTATGTATGTAGGTAAGCACTGGAAAGCGGAGTAGGAAGATATGTAGTTTAGTCAGGCTGGTGATGAACGGTTGGTGTAGGTACATCGGTACCTAGGCAGGGCACCGGACGGGCCAGGCACTAGGAGGGTCGTAATGAGGCCGAAATCATCCATAATGCTATGCTATTCGTAGCCGGAGAGATCTGCGCGCTCTCTACAGTACGCTCTGACTCTGGTCCGCGCTCCCGCTGGGTAGCCCAGAATAACAGCTGCAACACAGCAACAGCAAACGACAGCCTCTTGACCTAACCTAGGTCTATAAAATAAAATAAGACCGAGCATATTGGGGGCTGTTCCAGCCTCGCAGGAAGAGGACGGTCCGTTGAAATGGTTGGCTAGAATTACGTATATCTGTGAATACCTACGTATCTTGTAATGCCCCTAAGGTATAGGTATGTACGAGCCCGGGGTGAGGTTTTCTTCCTGGCTGCCGAGCCGATCGACTTGTCGGTGAAGGACATGTTGTTACGTACAGCCGGGCAGATCTCGATGCTTGTCATATCCTACTCCTGGCTTGCCTGCATCAGCTTGGTGAGACTCGACGATAGGCACTGCCTGCATTCGGGGCAAGTACTGGGCAGTGTCACACCTCTGCCATTCCGCAAATGGTAAAAGGTAACAGTCAAAGCGGGAAAAGGCCCGTTGTTACATTCAGGTGTACCTGCTCGCCTCCGCGGATTGAAGACCAACAGGCCCGCAAGCACGAGGCGCACATACCCGGTGCTATCCACCGCAGCAGACGGCAGCATGAGCATGATACTCGGTTATCTCGAAGGGGTGCGCCATTAGTGTTAGATTGTAAATAGTATCAAGTTTGCCCAAGTTTGCGGTGTCAACGTAAGGAGGTTGTAGGTTGCTTTATTTCCTTTTATTTTATTTTTTCCTTCTCAGTTATTCCTGTTTCTTTTGGTATCCCGACAAAAGGGCCGGACCAGCGAGTTGGGACCCAAGGGGGTTTCGCTGAGGCCGCCCGCGCACACTAGTACTTTTGCAGACCCGTTCGCTTGGGTCTACAACAAGACGGGAGAAGCTCCGGAGAGCATGTTGGTTGCTGATCAAATCTGCTAGGTAATGATTTGTTACCAAGGGTGCGAGCTGGGGAGTCCAAGGGCCCGGCTGGCATTTACGGCCGGCAAAGTGCAAGAAAATAGAGGAAAGAGAAGAAGAAGAAGAAGAAAGGTGAAAAAGGACAGTAATTGATTGTCAGTATCAGTGCCTTCTTTTGGAATGGGATTTCAATGCCTGTTATGTTCGGTTACGGAGACGTCGAGGAATGGAGCGAGAGCGAGACAAGGCCTTTAAGGCTGGCAGGGTTTGCATGTCGAAAGTGGAATATCCCCAAGCCTGACGACTCCAAGCTGATGGGATGATGGATGACGTGGTGGGTCTGGACTTAGGTACGTATAGAAAGTTTAGGTACTTTCTTCAAGGTACCTTTTGTAGTGGCTGCCCATGACAATGCCTTTGCCATCTTAGGTAATGGTAGACGCGGTAGGGGGGGGGGGACGGTGGGAAGGATGACATGAGGAGACAAGTCATAAAGAAGAAAAGAAAAAAATTAGAAAGGAAAAAAAAAGAAATAGAGATTGTCAATTACTTGGAGGTACCTACATACACTAGCATGCATGTACTGTGTAAGCTGAACTTGCTAGCGGAAGGCGTGGTACGGGTGCTTTTATCCATCGCATGATATTAAGTTGAAGCTAGAGGTAAGAGCCCTCCACACATGTAGGGTTAGGCATGCTACAGTACATGTGTACATGTAGGCTAAGTAGGTATACCCAAACATGGCCAACTACCTATACGTACTTGTAAATATGTACCTAAGGTAGTAGCAGCAGTACATACTTCCGATAAATACATACATGCATCGTCAAAACGGTCTACTGCAGGTCGGCCGCTGTAGGCCACGAAAAACAATGGACTTTTGAGCCTCAAGCAGGGAAACAAACACCAAACCAAAACAACCAAGATGACCTATTTAAAAAATCCATGTAACCTAGTTTTTCTTGTTCACGATCTTTTCTCTCTCTCGAATCCTTCAAACAAACCTTCGAGGTCGTACTAAAAATATCCCACAGCTCTCCCTGTTACCGGCCAATGACAGCCCGCGAAGTCTTCGAATAGCCGCCCGCGACAGACGTTTAAGCGCCCTGGCAATGCCCAAGTGTGGCTCGCCGCCAAAGCGTCTGTCTTCTAGAACACTTCTTCTTCCCTCACGCGCGCAAATCGACCACGGCACACGACGTCACTTCCACCCACGAGCGTGCGCCCGTACACACATACGTGCCCGACTCGGCGTCTAGCTGCTATTTTCGTCCGCCCGGGTAGAACCATCACTTGCATTACTCCCTCCCGCGCTCCCTTCCCGAGAGCCACGGCAGCGGTTCTGCAAGGCACCAGAGCAACCCTGCGAAAGTGTCGACATCTGGTTGGTACCTGGTCCGAGGAAGGGGGGAGGGATCCTACATGGGCGTCTCGCTACCTGTCTGTCCTATCTCTGGGAAGCAATAGCCAACCACTCCCACGATGTCTTGTCCCGGCGCTATGCCTCCTGTCTTTAAGCTTCCAGAAGCGCCAGGTTGACCCTTGAGCCCAATTCTCATTCGTCGACGAGCGAAGCCGCCATAGGCTTCCACAGACAATGTAAAGGGTTTACTGTGCCCACCCGAGGTACCACGACACTGGGCTTGTTGGGTGCTCGATCCTCCCGAGTCCCTAGATGTGCCCATCCATATGCACGTGCGTGGGTGGCTATCACCTCGCTATCATTGGTGTACTCGCTCGACGAGCCGCGGGGATAGATGCAATGTGCAGCCTCAGGGTACCAACGATCTCTGATCCTGAGGGAGGTACCCGTGCGGTCTAGCCCATGACGTGCCTCACGCTTAACTAGGGCATACCCAAGATCTCCGGGGGTGTTTTATTTTTAGGAGGACGGGGGGCATTGCTAAAATAAGATATAGCCTCAATCTGCAGCCTCTGGCGCCTGCAGAGTGTTTATTGAAACGTCATCTCCTAGATCTCACCCTTTACATACCCTACAACTCCCGCGGTAAAAGCTGCGGACCTGGGTTTTTACATTTTCTAACTCCTCTGAGCGCGCTTATGACACCTCTATCTAGCTAGGTACAAACCGTTTCAAATCGCCTTCCCTGTTTCCGCGGGCTTGCTCATATCGTTCACTGTCCAATAGAAGACCCTGCCGTGAGTGCTCTAGTCCCCAGGCTTTTCGAGTTCGACTGTGCCGCCCCTTTTCCACATCGCTTCTTAGCGTTCTAACAAGACATACGCGTCACGATGCATCGGTACAATACGACATAACTTATTCTATTTCGACTCGGTTTACTTCGACTCCCTCACCGTCTGCCGCCGAAGGTGTGATAGCTGTGCTCCTTGTCGCTTCACCGCATCTAAGGTCTTGGCGGTATTATACTCTGTGATTTAGGTACAAGGTAGTCTAGCTCATCGAAAGTCTCATCCCTTACAGCTCAAACGCAGCAAGATCGCCGACATTACCGTTATTAGAAGTCAAGTCTAGCAACGAAACAATCCGCCGATTGCGGGTATAATCACACTATGTGGTTTACTCGGGTAAAATGCGGTATTCATCGTGCGATGAAGATACTCCTATCGATGATGCAAAGGCTACGAATCACCTGTGGCAAGTTTTCCTTATTACCTCAGAATAGGAAGGCCCCAACCCCTAAATCACATCCTAGAATTCACTACAGAACAAAGGCAGGCAACGAGGGGGAATAAACATTACTCGCATGAAAGGACTATATGCAGCGCGATAAGCCACTTATCAGGGAATATCATCAATATATTAAACATAGTGTGCCGGTACCTGGAGCAACACTAACGGTAATACATCCCCGCGAGCGTTGGAGAATAAAGCAAGTCGTACACTTCTTCCAGCTCGAATAACCAATATATGCATTTGAAGCTCCGATCAACATCTCCTTAGAGTAGTGTTGGGAGACAGAGTTGCCACTTCTCACGGGCAAGAGAAAGAAGATCACTAGGAGATAAAACTTAGGGGATTAGCGTCACCGTATAATGTGCCATTGGCGTTGATTTCTAAGCAGCGTTTGAACTCGCAGCAAATAGCAAGAACCACAGCATTCAATCGTCACGGTGACGGGAGGTCAAATGGAGCAACTACTCCACTATACTACCGCCGATTACTGGTACATTTTACGGCAAAGGCATATCAGAATATCAAGTTCGGCCGACCTGATATCTAAGTTGGTATATACGGTCCAACCCCCCCTTTTTCCCTCCTTTGTGTTCACAATTGGGGTGTTTTTAAAAGGTTATCATATTCATGATAAAAGCTACCGGAGGGTCCTGAATCCGAAATCATGACACATTAGCGATAGCTTAACACCGCCCGGGCATCGGTCTCCGCATACGACCTATTCGGCCGGGGACGCGTTCCATGCATGAAATACCCCCCTCCCCCACACAAGGGGATGATGTGAGGTAGCGACAGGAGAGGAAGGAGGGGGGTGGGGTGTCGTGGTTAGAATACGAGATCTCGAGTTTAGGGGTCCCCACAAATAAAGGGTCTCAGGTGAGTGAGTGAGCGGGTGGGTGGTGAAAAAGGGTTGAAGCAGCCAGTTTCTATGAGACTGAATGTTAGGTATATGATTTCCATAGTATTATTATCAAGTTACTCCTATTGCTTGTATATGTATACTCATAGCTTTTAGCCCTCTTTGTAGATCTTCGTATTAGCCCCTATGCACCTAAGGTACCTAGTTTTACTTCTCCATATTGGACTGCTATAGTCCTAAGTAGGTAGTGTGTATAGACATGGCCAGTTAAGAGTATACGGTATGGTGAATCATGGCGAATTATGACCCAGCCGGTTAGAGCTTCCCGTCAAAACCTTCCCCCACCTCACCTCACCTCACCTCACCTCACTTCGCAGAATTAGACACATGCATTTGTAAGAATAACACCAGGGCCTCCCTTCCATGAGATCAGAGTGATAGGTATTTCCTATCAATATCAGGTCTCTCCGTAAGGTTAGACGGGAAAAAGTAAACCTAGCGGAACCAAAGCTCGCAGGCTGAAGTTGATACAAAGGAAACGCTAGTTAGCAAGAGACATCTGTCTGGAATCAAACTCCCGGTTACTCCAAATGATCTAACTTATGTAGGTAGCTATATGTTCCTGTATGACCCGCGGAGGCACTCGTGGACGCCGCCGGAAGTGGAGTACTACTTGGGGGATGGGTTCCGGGGTAATATATTTGGTTGGATATAGGATTACAAGTTTAGCCCGTAGTCACGCCGTGGACGAAATGGGTAGGGGATCATGTTGCGGGAAAGAAAAAAACAGTGAATCCCCCCTTCTCTTCCCCGGAGGGGCATGGATAGGGATACGTACGTAGAAGGCTCGCGCTGGCGCGAAAGGGGAAGTGGGAGCCGGTGGGACGACGACACCTAGCTACACAGTAGATAAGTTAGGTTAGTTGCTAGCTCACTCGATCCAGGACATATTGTGGATAGTAAAGAGAACTCGAGGTTCGGATGAAGTCCTCATGAGATATAATACCAAGAGCAAGCCAGGGAATCTGGAGTATCAGATAAAATCTGTTCTCTAGAGAGAAGAAGAAACTCGAGCACCCCAAGATCTACCCAATCTTCCCTTTTAAGCATTTAACCTGGATACCTACCACCCTATCTACCTGATATTTACCACCTAGACTCATTGATATTATAGTTTTCTCACAAACAAATACGAAGAAAAAAGAGAGAGAGAGAGAGAGAAACAGAGAGAGACGGTGAGGGTTAGGTTCTTCATCCCCGTACACCACAACAATGCCCCCGTCCCCGTTCTGAAAACTCCCCGTCTATATCTAAGAAACCGACTCTATGAATCAAGATTCCCTCCCCTCCCCTCCCCTCCCCATCCCCATCCCCATCCCTCCTTCCCTCCCCCCCCGAGCTTATACACAGTCGAAATTATCGAGTTCATAGACAGGCAGGCAGGTCTTAGACGAAGAAGAACTCGGCACCACCATCCATCACATCATGCCACATCAGATCAGATAGACAAAAACAACCTACCTGGGGAGGGAGCAAGGGGGTAGGGGGGGGAGCCCTTCTCCGTTCACCCGAAATGCGCGTGAGTGGAGTGGGAGTGAGTGAAATCGCCCGACTTACTCCTTACCTTCCCTACCTAAGGTAAGTATGTACGTACTAACCTAGTAGCAAGTAGACCTAAAAGGGGGACATGTCACCATTTTCAAATAAATGTGTCTATCTAGTCTGACCATATTATAATCGGACGGCTGGTCGAAATGTGAAGAAGGCCCGGATACTATAATTTACTGATTACGACGTATTCATGTTCTAAGGCCCAGTGGCGAACCCATCTATTCGAGCCCCCCTTTTAAGAGTTGATTCTTTTTTCTCGGCTCTGATGCGTTCTCCTGATCACATGAAAACTACCTAGGTAGCATATTCAGTGGTAAGGAGTTTAGTCCTACTAGGATAAGTTCAACCCTGATCAAGACCAAAGAAATCTTTTTTTTACGAATCACAGAGCAATGCATGTTACCCTCAAGGTCGACTTCTCGATAGGCAAGTTCAATTCATCGCATTAATTTCTCTATCAATCGACCGATAAGCCCTCTTTCTCTAGGCTGACTACTTAGGTCTCTATTCTAATAGCGTAGTAGAGACTCAAAACGGGCATCTCATGCCGACTCATCCAATTCAGGGCCTTCCCCGTTTCAATAGTGATTTCCAGCCAGAGACTGATAGAACCTCCACCTAGCGAGTAATGCTGCCTTGCCTGTTCCCATGAGACGGAATGACGAGGAGTTTGGATACTCGTGTACCCTTACTTCTTTTGTCGTTTTGCGCTCTTGTCGCTAACAGAGCTCAGAACGCTAGCACTTCTTTTCTGCCCACCACTGCTCCCTGGCCGAGAAGCGTTATCGTCTTCTATGTCCTCCTTGACCTTTTCAGTACTATCAACATTCATTGCATCATAGGTTACCCCATTGCTTTGCTCCTTCGTAGTATCATTTGTCGAGGGTTCTTCTCCATTCGCTTTACCACTAGTGGCCGAGTTCGCGGTCTCACCGTTAGTAGCCAACTTGGTACCATTCACTAGGCCTTTATCCCCCGGTTTCCCCTGAGCCTGGGCAGAAGATTCCGATCCTTCTGCTCTTGCATCCGCACTAGGTTGGGAAGCTGCCTGCGCTTTCTCTCTCTCGGCCTTCTTAGCTTGCTCTGTCCTAATCTCGGCGTCAATCTTGTCGTTCATCTTTCGCATATCTAGAAGGAGGCCGATGGCGCTAAGCAACTTCTCCATTTCCTCGACTACAGCTCTAGTCGGCATGTTCAGTCGGCTAGGAATGTCCAGCTCAGCCAGCGTATTTGTAATTCGCTGGTGTTGGGCGTGGCTTTTCGTTGTGAGAATCTTGTTGATGCGTTCATATCTGAAAGTGGGTCCTGAAGATAGACGATCGTGATGAGAAACACCGTAGATTTGCTCCTCTTGCTCGGTGAGCTTTTTGCGCTCCGGTTGCTGAGTGCCCTTCTTCGTAGGTCTGTCTGGTCTCTCGCCGCCACCGATAGAATCTCGGTGACCCCCCGTGGAAGCTGCGATGCTTTCGCGGCGGTTATCTCCAGCAGGCGTGGAACCAGGGTGGGCTGATGAGGGATGTGCAGAGGTTGGAGTAGAGCTTCCGTTGGTGTCCATGATTGGTTTGCGTTTCTTTGATTTGTCGACACTCATGAGATTTTGGAGTAGGGTCTGTAGCCCAGCGCTAGATTTGAACGCGTTGATATCTTGCTCTGTATGTGGATAGTCGAGGCGATTGTATAACTCTCGGCGCTCTTGGTTGAGCCTTTCTTGACGAGCAACAATACGTCTGACCTCAATAAGCAGCGACTCTTCCTCGCGCGCCTCCTCCTTCGAACGGTTTAGAGCATTTTGGGCGAATTTCTTGCGCTGTGTCTCGGAAGCCGGGTTGAAACTGGCCATAACCCCATGTAACGCGAATTCAGCTTGTGTCATGTACTGAACCGGCTTCTGAACTGCCATCATCTTCGCCGCGACTTCATAATACCGGTACTTCAGATCCTCCATACTTCGTACCTTCGGCGCAGGTACCACAGCCATGTTTGGATCCGCATCATCTGCTCCTTCCCCGTTCCCTGCGCTTTCTGGCAATTTCGGTGTATATTCGTAACGGTCCCATATCAACGGCCACCGAAGATCGTAAGTCCTCGCTAGGTCGAACAGGTAGTCGGTCTCGTCCTTTGTCCAATCGCTGTTTGCCAAATTCGAGTTGTATTGATCCTCGCTATACTGGGGAACGTCGACCTGAACATTGAACTTCGCAAAGCCCGAGTCATCGAGCTCCTGGGGTTTCTGCTCCGCCTCCGTCCCGTTTTCACTAGAATCCTGTCCGTCCTGGGGCTGCGACTGCGCTCGCGACTGACTATCCGTCCGCTTTCTCCAGTGCCGTAGATGTAATGACCCGTCACCCCGTGCCGAGTTACGGAAAGGGCGCATCTCCCATCGTGCCGCAGGTTTCCTGCTTCCAAACCGCCGCTTCTTAAAAGTAGATATCTCGGGCACAATAGCGATGGGATTGTCCCCGCCGAGGTTCTGCACCTCTCGTGCCAATCCTTTTAGATTCGGTCTCGGTGCAGCGGTCTTCTGTTTCTTCGCCGGGCGGGGGCCTGCACCTTCGGCCGGAAGGTTGAGCACATCGCGGACATCATGGGAGGCCATCCTGTTGTTAAGCGATATCGAATTCGACCGGACGGGACCAAATGCAGCGACGTGGGAGGCGAGGGACTCGAAGGAGCGCGATCACTTGGGCGTCAATAAGGAATTATACGATTTATTCACGCGTGTTCACATATCCCCGGTTCAATAAAACGTATAATTTCCCTATTCTGTTGATGGTACACTGCCTGTTGACGCGTGGAAGCGATGGGTCGTGATGGGGGGTTGTAAAAAAACGGTGGTTACTGTGGTAGTGAAAATGGAAATCTACTGAATCCATCAGATAGAGGAGAGCAACCTACCTTGATGGAAGGCAGGTACGTAACTTTTTTTTATCTAACACGTGACTCAAGCCATCTTATCGATAAGGCTCCATCAAGCTCCAGCTGTGCTTTAATCGGCGGGTCCCCTTTCCTCTCGGACCCCTGGCCTGGTTCTGGCTTGGCCCTTTTTTTCGAACGTGGCACCTTGGGAATTGATTGACTTGCTTGGCTGCAAACCCGCGACAGCTTCAGCGTACGACTCTACGGAAACCCGATCGACGTACCCATTATCCACAACCCATACCGTCTGCCCATTGTTGGCCGGCCGTTTCTTTTTAGGAGGAGCAATCTAACTGTCACGCCAACAACGACAACGACAACGCCGGACAAAGCCAATTGACAAGTCTTCGAATTCACCACACAAGCAACGATGAGGGCGATACTCCCTTTCCTGTCCCTGGGCACCGTCGCCCAGGCGCTGTACTTCTTCATCGACGGTACGACGCCGAAATGCTTCTTTGAGGAGTTACCGAAGGACACATTGGTAGTGGGACACTACACGGCCGAGGAATGGGACGACAACACGAGGTCGTGGTCGAAGCACGACGGCATCAGCATATACATAAATGTCGATGTACGTTTTCGCCCCCGCAGTGAACAACCTCGTCATCATCATCACCTAGCCTCTCCTTGCTAACGTTTGCCTCCCTCCCTTTCGTGAACAACAGGAGATCTTCGACAACGACCACCGGGTGGTCTCGCAGCGGGGCTCGTCGTCGGGGCGGTTCACCTTCAGCGCGGCCGAGGCGGGCGACCACCGGATCTGCTTCACGCCTAGTAGTAGTAGCGGCCGCCAGAACTGGCTGAGCGTCCTGAGCCCCAACGGCGGCATCAAGCTGACCCTCGATCTGGCTATCGGCGAGACGAGCGAGATCGAGAGCACCGACAAGACCAAGCTACAGGACATTTCCCAGCGCGTTAAGGACCTCAACTCGAGGCTACAAGACATCAAACGCGAGCAACTCTTTCAGCGGGTGAGTTTTCTGAGTTTACGTTTCCCCTCAAACGGCCCCCTTTTCCTCGCCTCTCATTGCCCTACACCCGATAGTTGTCGCTTGTCGAGACACATGTGATAAGGCCTGGGGGTTTATGAAGGCATACGAATTGGGCCGGGTATATCTCTCTTTGGCCGGATCGGAACACGATAAAAACAATTTCAAGTCCAGTTATGCAGTATTGACCAGGAGGCCATGGAAATTGGATAAGCGCTAACATTGCACAAAAAACCAGGAACGAGAAGCCGAATTCAGAGATCAGTCGGAATCCACCAACTCGCGCGTCGTGCGATGGATGTTCATCCAGGTGGTCGTCCTCGGCCTCACCTGCGCCTGGCAGCTATCCCACCTACGGTCCTTCTTCATCAAGCAGAAGCTCACCTAAGAATGGGTTGGTCATTTTTCCGCGGATAATAAAATTATGGGACGAATGGATTCATCCGGGGGGGAGAAGGTTATATTAACCATGACCTGAAGAAGGGCAAGGGAAGAAAAATGGAAGGCGCTGGATTGTATGGTTTTCTAAAATCCCCTCTTTTTTTTTTCACTTGGGCCGTTATGCGGCACATTCTCAGGCCTTCCCCTATGATACGATACGGCAGCTAGAAAGGGGAAAGAGAAGCTGAAAGCACTGTAATGATACATAGGTCTACATAGACCAAATGTCGAAACCTCGAACTACTGCAACCGCAAGTTGACTCATTGCGGTGGTAGCAGAGCAGATTTGCTGTTGATAGGACGTATCCAGTTTTTGATGTGAGGACCTTGTGTGGTGTTTTAGGCAGTATAGTAGGACACGGATAGCAGCTAGATTATCACTGTTTTTCCACGATCAACACATTTTTAAGCATCCGGTTGACCGCTTTATAGGCCAAGTATGTAGTACAAGTAGGTACCTAGGTAAGTTTGTATATATTGTATACATGGATACACTGAACAATGATGTAGGACTCAGCATCAAGTTCGAACAAGTCAATGAATATAAACATGGCTAGGATATAGATAGTGTGTTGAGTTGCGTTTTGGATTTCAAGACATACTGAATACATTTGTTTGAAGTAGTCATTACGAATTTGTTTTTTTGCTATTTCTCTTTTTGTCCCCTGGTATAATCTTTTCTACCCACGGCAGAAACCTAGTTGTCTCTCCTGCGTTTTTAATACGCCAGATCGCCTTACTATAGCTCCTCCGCGCGCGCCCCTCCCCTCTTCACTCTCTCACTCTCTCTCTCTATTCTCTCGTCTCTTCAACTTCTACCAACTCTTGTCTAGTCTTCCGCTCTCTCCTACTCCTCCTTCTCCCAACATCATCATCCTCCATCTCGTCGATCGCAATTATGAACGTTTATGTAAAGGTGCGAAGGCACAAGAAAATAATGGAACCCTGATCCCCAATGCTTTAGCCTTTGAGTTTGAAAAACCCCACCGGCGCCGTGCTGCGCTTGATTATTAACAGCCTGTACCTTGTCTATCTCATGAAAACGAGGGTCGTGAAGAAAAAAAAAGAAAAAAAGACGGTGACTCATGTCCCGAACTACGCCATGCCTAGATCCAGTAAAAATCCACATGGCAGAAGTAATTACTTCCCTCAGGTTACATTGAGAGAAGACTGCCATTCCAACTTCGGTATGCATAAGACAACCTGAGCCACCCCTCGATGCCCATTGGTTTCGTGGCACCTGGTCAGCACACACGATAGCAAAGACCCCAGCGAGTATTCCTCGAGCCTCCACGTCCGGTAAGGACAAGAGGATAGCAGTGATTCGCGATAGGCAGCGAATAATTGAAGACGCTCCAGGGAGAACAAGCCGGCCAGCAAGGACCAGAAAGTATTAAAGGCTATACGAGACGATGTAGGAAATCTTCATCCAGCCGCCTTCTTAGTCTATATGAAATCACTAGCATGTCATGACAATATGCATTTAACCTAGAGTATGTCAGTCGCATGGCTCTTAAAATAATCTCGAAGTCTCAGCTTACCGCAGCAAAGAACTTTCATGAATTTTTGGAACCCTGTCGGCTGCGCTTCTGCAGGCCTTCCGTTCGCTATAGCTGGTTGAGGGCTCATGCTATTCTGGGCCGTCATCCTCGGCGGCAGGTTCTGACTGCTGTTCTGGAACTGAGCTTGGGTGGACCCAGTCGGAGTAGCCATATCCCTAAGACCCCCCACCCCGCTCCCTCTCTGCGCCGTCAAGGCGCCGGGCGCGTTTTGCCGGCGCTTGTCCGTCGCTTTGGCTGGTGACGGAGGTGGGGGCTGCGCGGCGTTTAAACGGTCGCGAGTGAGGTGAGGAGTGCTCGCGCCGGTTCGGGACTGCCCGTGGAGTTCCATCGCCGACGGCCCCGGTCTGGAATTTGGGTTGTGATATGCTCCATGCTTGTGCATCGCATCCCAACCCTTGCTCGATTCCTTGCTGATCTTCATCCAGTCGTACTCGCCATCCTCTACTTCCCCCGTGTTCTTCAGGGCCTGGGTAAAGAGTTCGCGGAGATAATCGTAATCGGGAGTGTCCTCAAAGCCCAAGTTTCTGACATAGGTCAAGTATTTACTAAACTCGTCGGGAAATCCTTCGCAGAGGTCCTTGATTGGTGTGGTCTGTTTCTTCTCGCCGATCTTCTCGTACTTCTGCTTGTTTGTCGCTGCCTTCAAACCCTGCCACGGAAGGCCACCCCGCAAGAAATACATGAATACATGGCCAAGAGCCTCAAGGTCATCTCGGCGGGATTGCTCACGACCCAGATGGGTATTGATACTCATGTAACGGGCAGTTCCCGACAACGATTTCCGCTCTCGGTATGGAATATGCTGCTTGGTTTTAGGATCCCGATACTGTTTAGCCATGCCGAAATCGACAACGTGTATGACATTAGAAGCCTTGGTTCCTGGACGGCCGATGAGGAAGTTGTCGGGCTTAATATCTCGATAGATGAGGTTCTTCTCATGGATGGTTTGTACACGGGAAAGCTAGGCGTCGGGGTTAGTGATACATCGACATGCTATTAGAGGAAGCTGAGTAGTGCACACCATTTGCTTCGCTACCATCACTACTGTTTTGATGGAGAATCTCCGGTTGCAGTGGTCAAAAAGGTCTTCTAATGACGGTCCGAGCAGATCTATGACAAGGATGTTGTGAAGACCTTCTTGACCAAAGTAATAGACATTAGGGATACCGGCTACGAGCGCGCTCGGTTAGCACCAACATTCATAGATTGACCCGTGCCACGGATACTTACGGCAGCCGACGAGGATTTTGTATGTGCGATACTCATCTCGTAACTGAGGTGCATCGCTCTTCCGGGGTTCCTAGACGGCAATTGGCATTAGTGCTCGGATTCAATAGCCATCATGGAAGAGGCTGCCTCTGAGATCAAGTAGTCTCAATGTTTACTACGGAAAGGAGGGTGAACTATCATAAACTCACAAATTTGATGGCAATCTGCTGGTTGTTCAACAGATTGGTGCCCTCGAAAATGACACCGAAAGACCCTTCACCAATCTTCTTGCCCACTCTGTAGTGCACGCCGACGACATTGGACGACGAGGAAGCCATTGTGAAAGATGCCTCAGCCGGTCTTCGGAGCCGACTATGGAGAGGTACGATGAATTACCACGGACAGGACGGTCGGGGGGCACAATAGGAGGAGTCGTGTTGCAGGACCGACGCGACTTGGAACGAGTATCAAAGATACTCGGCAACTCAGCGGCACGGGAAGCTCATCTCTCGAGAAGTGTCGGGTAGGAAGAAGAGAGCTTGGGAGCGGACTGCACAGCTGGGGAAACAACCGTTACCAAAAGGCAGGTCTTGGGGTGGGATGGATGGTTGGCTAGGTTGACAGACGGATGGATGGATTGAATTGAATTGATGAGGCGAAGATCGAAAAAGGGAGGAAATTCGGGGAGAGGTGGTAGGCGGTCGGGGAATGGCTCAAGCCTGGGCAACGCTGATGATCCACTGTGCCCACTGTGGCCCGTGGGTTGTCGTGCTGTGACTGGTCCAAATTGCTGCCCCGTAGCGCGCTAGTGCACATTAGTCACTACCACAAAGCCTTGTGCTGCGTATAAGGAGTACATGTAGGGAGTTATTTGTAGGTGGTTTTGGGGGCTATGGGTACCTGTATTATGTAGGTGTTGAGGCGCCAAAGGGGGGCGAAGGAACCTACATGTACGAAGTACCTAGGTATGGGTATTCTTGGCCAAGCCCCCGAATTCCTAGCGTATCCATGCAACCAGAACAAGCCGAGAACAACGACTGAGATACCTTTGTGCCGAAGTACCGGCTGTTAGTGCTCACCACCCAGAATAATTACAAATCTTAACACGCGAGTCTCTGAACGATGCGGTACTACCTACATAATTCTGCATCTGTCTAAGGTACCTACCTAATAATGTACTGTGCAATGCTTAGCCAACCCCTGCTTACCTCACATCTACACTACTCCACATGTAATCCGTACTTAACCAAGGAGAAAAAAAACATATAACTCATAGGCCAGTCTCCATTCTTATATGTGTGTAAACAGAACGACAGCCGAAAGGAATAATAATAAAAACTTCATTCAAACAAAAATATAACATAAAAGGCATGGATGATCGACCATAGCAACAGACTTCCGTGTCTAAAAGAAATTGAACATCACTAAACCTTACTACATTACAATGAACCACCTACAACATAACTCGGCCTAGACTTGGGGATGCTAGTGAATGCATTGCATTAATGATCGCCCTCATTCCCGTCGCCAAATCGTTCGTTCATCAATTTAACAGAGCAAGAAAAAAAAACAGGATAATGAAAGGGGGTGCACAACTTATCCTCGGCCATTTTCTTGTAGGTATTAATTCATATGTAATGTAACAATTTCCCACAGACCCGAACCACGATTTAACATCACAAGGGGCCGTCATATAGAGTGTACAAGGGCTAAAGCTTGTTGAGAGATTGATTTCATTATACTAGTTATATTCGGAAATCCGCAACCTCGTTACCTACTAACCGTAGTCGCTTTCACCCGAACCGACTAACTTCTAACTGACCGCATTCGTCTTCCAATCGGCATCGCCTTGGGCAGTTCCCGTCTCTGGCAAGCCAACCACCAAACAGGCCCAGATCTCCGGCCATCACGATTCCTACCTCCAGAGTTCCAGAAGACGTCCATCAAACACATTCGCTATCTGCCCTCTGCTGCTAGAATCTACTACCGACTCCAGTTCTTTTTACTTGGCGCACTCCTTTTTGCCTCCTTTCTTCTTTCTTCGGCTTGGTATCTGGGACAAGACGCAATTGATCTCTGGTTCATGTGCAGAGCTTAGCTATGTGCTGGTCATGTTATACTGGTCAGCGACCTGCACTTTTAGGTATGTATGTACCTATGTTTGGTACTTCTCCAGCTGCAAGCCTGGCTTGGCCTGGCATCGTCAGGGTGGTTGCATCGAGTCTTGCCACTCAATCCGGAATCCGTCCTCCCATAAGCCACCAAATGTCACCCTTGCTACCCAATGGCCTTTTATCACAACTATGTCGCCTTCCATTAGGCCACATTCACATGTCTAAACCGGATAGGCCTCCTGTTCCTGCCAACATCACCCAGCGGGGACAGCAGGACCCTGTTCGTTACAGCGCGCCCTTAATCCCGTGAAGTCTCCCCAAGGGTCTTCCTACGTACGGTGTAGCACGACATCGAATTCCCGAAACCCAGTGGTGATCGTCGCCTTCGAATACACCATATCGAAGTTTTACCTGCAACTCTACGCGAATAAGGCCATACCTACCTATGTACAGATTTGCATAGAGCCGGCTCCTCTGTCTGCCCTATTGCTACTAGGTAAGTAGGTACCTTGTTATCAACCAGTGGTCTCGAGACCGATACATCTGCATGAAAACCGGAGCAACGACTAGTTTACACCAGATAGCAACATGGTTGTTCTAGCCGTCAGCAGCTTGTCTATATCTCTTTTCATTCTGTTGATAGCATAAGCCAATTGAAACGAAAATTCCACGCGACGACTTTCCCTTCCAGACGTGACTTCATGTCACTTACACAAGGCACCAAAGGATGTCGAACAGGCATCATGGTGGAGGAATAGCTACAGCTCCACAGCCCCGAAACCAGCACACGATCATCTAAGCAGTGAGATCAAGTAACCCTGCAAGCCATCAGCACGACAGGCACGCAATGAGATCGCCTGCGTGATCACTCATATGCAATCTAATCTATCTTTAACTTAAGTACAGTTCCGCAGCTAAAATGGGAGGGGAAAGACGAAAAAAAAAAAGGATATAAATAACAGAAAAAGGTACAAGGAAAAAAAAACAGGGTCTCAGAAGGAGGAGGCTGGACTCACACTTCCTCTCCACCTTACCCCATATAACAGCAGCTAGACTATAACTCCTGCAGGCGGAACGACAACAACGCGGTGTTTATCAAAACTGTTATGCCATCCCCTCCCAAAAATTTACAGGGGTCCGGTTCCCAGGTTGTTAAGATGTAGGTTGTAGTTTAAAAAGCCGGCTTTTACTACAAGTTTCACACCACCGGGGCTGCAGGTCTTCCTTACCCGTACCGAACAACTCCTCTCTTCCCAGGCACCGTATGTATGTGAGTGGGAAGGGAAAAACTCATATGATTCGCTCTAGTTTGTTCCTAGTTTTCTTGCTTTCCTCCTTACCACCTAGGTAGATAGTAGATTGGGGAAGCTGTTTAAACTCATGCGCCACCTCTTCATAGTGAAAAGAAAAAGAAAAACAGCCCTGCTTGGAGTACTTAGGTTACATCAGTATATGTAGGGCTAACTTCATATACGCTAATTTTTTTTCGCCGCCGTTTCAAAAACACGTCAAGCATCGAGGTCGGTTGGTCTCTGAAGAGCCAACCAAGTACACATGCAGTGATAAGTGTACGTAAGTATGTAGTCATTCTCCACTACGAGAGATAAGGAAAAGTAAGAAGAAGAAAAAGAAAAAGGGAAGCCTGTTTTACTTTCAAGACCACGTGGTCGACGTTTCCCCCCTCGTGACAGAACTGAGCAAAAAAAAAAAAAAACTCTGCGACTATGATGGCGGCCTCTTGATGGTTTTTTGTACGTATCACCGGGTCCTTGGTATCAGGCGTAGAGCTCCAAGTCCCATCCGGGAAAGTGCCCCTGTTCTAGATGACGACCAGCTCGATCGATACATTCCTACCATGGAGAAAAGAGGATTTGTATAACACCGCATGTTCAACATAGGTACCTACTGGGAATAACCACTGCTCTCCATCTTGCGTGGGCCAACCTAATGACCTAAGCCTGAGTGCTATTTGTCTCTTAACATGCCCGTGGCTTAGCACATAGGCTCATCTATCTCTATCTGCCTACATGACCTCCAAGGCCGGAGTCGTCTGTCTATATGTTCTATTTTGCAGGCCTAGGTATGCGGTATTTTCTCCAGGCCACCGGCGGAGATATACCTCCGCCTCAGTGAACCTTCATTCGACGGTTTCAGCGGAGCCGGAGCCGGAGCCGAAATTGTGTCCTCCGGTAAACTCGGAGCGCCCTGGTATGCCGTATGGAGGTACCCGCACTTCTCCGGTGGCAAACGCCACAATCTTCGGAGCATATTATCTCGCTCGCTTGTATAGTTAAAGGGCTAGCTGCTGGAACACTTCGTGGCTGAAATTAGAATATATTCAGGTTTATATATGTACGTGTGTACATATAACTACTTACCTACGTGAGTGGGATCATGAGCCTCGATCTATTATAGGAGTGCCTAGTAACGGTATTCTTTGCCTTAGCCGTTTCTGTTTATTCACGAGAACACGTGGCTCGGCAGAGAAGGGGAGTGTAATGGGATAAGTACTACCATCTACTATTCTACTAGACTAACGCCTTTCTTGCTGGGGAAAATGGATTGATTGTGCTGCTAGTCTTCAATAAATAACATCAAGTGCATATATATATACAATATTTTGCCGTCTCGTTTCCGTATCCTCCCCGGCCTCAAGCTGTTACGGTGGTCTTAGTAACTCTATACACAGATTGGTCTCTGATTGTGTTTGGACTTGCCTACATATGACGTCAATTTAGATAATATAAGCTGTTCTTCCGAGATAGGATTATATATGCTGCAGTGTGTACGTCATGCTCTTTGATTTACCGGTTCAACAAACTTTGTCTTACATGTAATTGTTCTGGATAAAATATATATCATCTGGTTGGATGTGTGGGAATGCTGTGGTCCTGTGGTACTACGTTTGACATAGAGAGTTGGCAATACATATGGCTGGCCGATGGCGTGGGTTTCTGGTCGTTCGCCTCATGCGGGATGTCTTCATCTCGTAGCTACGCGTATGACATAATTGTGGACAACACTTTATTATCGATATTGTGTTAGTGTTCACATGTGGGAAGGGAATTAAGATCAACTGCCCTGTTTCTTATTATCATGCCCATCCACCTATCCTAGTCTTACCTAACCTGACACTTGGATAGACAGCAAGATATTATAGGCTAAAAGAGACCATTTTTATTTCAATCCGGTTGTGGGCAATATCTACCTGGGTATCAATTCTCATAGCGTACATACTTACGAGCAAGTATAGCAAGCGGGTCTAGATATATGATCAGCCTCGTTGGGGAGGAGATAAAGGAGGGGTTTCAATCCCTGTCCCACGTGTTGGAAGGCATACGAAAATATTAAGTTAATCCACATACTACATGTAACATCTCGGGTAGGCCGCAGTATGTAGATCCGCTGCACGTATACATCAAAGGCGTTACTATGCTATAGGGCTTACACGTCATGGTTAAAGTTGGACCATGTGGACCAATTGGAAGTCTAAGATGAGGGGCGTAGGGGAGGGGAGGAGGAGAACAGTGGCTTATCACGACGGAAGTCTTCTAAGTTACCTATCTCTCCTTATCTACAGTTCCTACTGTAGCTTCGATACAAAAGTTGACATTAGAATGCTTGAGTGGTAAATTTGATAAGAATACATCAGAAAAGGCCTCTTTCCTTGGGTCTTATTTGATGTGAAAAGGCGAGAAAAGAGTATCCTGGCAAGCAGATTATTACGTAGGTACTAAAGATGACCGTGAAAGAGAGCGCCATCCCGGTGGTGGATCTGGGCGTGTGGCTGCATGGGTCGCCAGACGACAAGAAGCGCATTGCTTCCGAACTAACCGAGGCATGTCGCCGGGTGGGCTTTGTCTACGTCGTCAACCACGGTGTACCGGAAGACTTACTTGAGGAGGCGTTCGGCTGGTCTAAAAAACTATTTGACCTACCCGAGGAGAAGAAGATGTTGGCTCCTCACCCACCAGGTTCGGCGGCTTTCCGATCGAATCCCCCTCCCCCCCACCCCCAATATCAAAATCATGTCTTGATACGTATGTACATAATAGAGCTAAATAACTGACGTGACAAAATAACGGGTTGGGAGCATGTATAGGTCCGAGCGTCCACCGAGGATATTCCTGGCCGGGCTTGGAGAAGGTGTCACAAATCATCTTCAAGGACGGAGAGGAAGATAAGGAGGCCGAGAACCGGAAAGTCTCGGATGTCAAGGTCGGTAACCCACTCCAGTCTACTTGCTTAATATTGCGGCTGAAGCGTGAGTGCGCAGGAGAGCTATGAGATCGGCAGCGAGGAAAATGACATCCAGCCGAATGTCTGGCTGCCGGAAGAAGTGCTACCAGGGTTCCGCGCATTCATGATGGAGTTCTACTGGAAGTGCTTCGAGTCGGCAAAGGAGCTTCTACGTGCCTTGGCTATAGGCCTCGGGCTTGATGACGAAGACTTCTTCCTGGCCTTCCACAGCGGCGTGAATAACCAGCTGCGATTGCTTCACTACCCAGCAGTAGACGCAGAGAAGCTGTCTAGCAACACGATTGCTCGTAAGTGAACCATCTCAAACAATATTCGGGCCATTGCCATCCTCTGTATTAAGGGGGAGAGGTAATCGTCTTGATTGGGCATATCAAGCCGCTGAAGGGATTTCACCATGGCTTTAGATGCCTACCTCTTCAGGATTGTCGTCATCATATAAGAGAATAATAACCCGAGACATTTTAGGGATGCCCGCTCACTCTGATTGGGGCACGATCACTATGCTGTTTCAAGACGACTCCGGCGGTCTCCAGGTCGAGGATCCAAGTAATCCGGGGCAGTTCGTCGAAGCTGTGCCAATGAAGAACGCATTGGTCATGAACGTGGGCGACTTGCTGATGAGATGGAGTAACGGCATGTCCTCTCCCATACCGCAAGGTTCATCTGCTCAAATGTACTGACTAGTCAACTTCAAGACTATCTCAAGTCCACGCTCCATCGCGTGACGATGCCACCAGACTGGACCGCGAAGAACACAGATGGAGGGTTAATGACGCGGCCCCGGTACTCGATACCCTATTTCGTATCGCCGAATCCCACAGCTATTATTGAGTGCCTGTCGGCCTGCGCGAGTGAAAAGAACCCCTCGAAATATGAGCCGGTAGTGCAAAGAGAATACCAACTTATGCGTGGACGGGGCCAGTACGAAGAAACACCAACAGCGGCGAGTTAGCTTGGGTGAGACGAATAAGCACCAAGACCGAAGTATTTCGGAAACGAGGCAGTGTAATTGGTGCTGTTAGACACATGTATGATGTAGAAAGGCCTGTACGGTGAGTCGAGGTCGTATTCGGTGTTGTTCCCTTGATAAATAAAACCAGTACGAATTCGGGTCGAAAGAGCAATCGAAATATAATCTGTCGTTAGCGGGCACGATTTATCAAAGTTTGTTACAAGTTTTGTTCTTTTTAAATTGGCCATGCCTGGTGGGTGGTAGGGACAGGAATATCCTCAATACAGAGTTTCGGGGTTGGAAACTTCAATCAGTGGACAATCCAAAAAACTTGGCATCTCCCGACCCCAACGGACCCCAAATTAGCCCGACCAATCATGTGGCGCAGAGCAGATAAAACACTGCCCCATAGTTTTAAGCGCCAACCAAGAGAACTTACCGCCCAGCTGGCCCCCCCCTAAATCCTACCACTAACGTTAGCCAACATGAATGCGCTTGCGACTGTTCTAACCTGAGCCGATTCGTGATTGGACGAGTGGGATTTATGTGAGCTGGAATTAGCAGCACGACGCCTCAGCCTACCATACGGGATGTTCCACCTTGCGGGTAGATGCAAGGTGCAAGCAAGCACGATGGGAGACCCAGACCCGGAAGGGTGGCCGGTTTAATATATTCCAAGTGAGAGAAGCTGTCGGTGGCTTCTCTCTTCTAAGCTCACCTCTCATTGTAAATACCTAGTCTCACTGCTGGCGATTTACTCGACGAATATCGAGACCGAATGCAAACATATCTAATCTAGAGCTTGCCAAGCTGGTAAAGTAGGACCGGGGAGCTTCTGTAAGTGCGGGGCTGTTTTACAGCATTTATTTCCCACTGCTTCCACTCGGCGGCTTTGGTCGACCTCGAATCCTTCGAGCCGCGGCTCCGAATCACTCAACCTCCAACCTCTCTAGTTCAGCTCTGACATGGCACTTCACGGCTTTGTAGGACGCCAGCCGTGGTAGTAAAATCAATTCAGGTATTACGTTGCCCGTTGGAACGGCGCATAGAACATCAATCACGATGTCGGCACAATATTATCCACGTATGTATCTTATCTTCGATGTCTACTTCTCTTACACCGCTGAGCACATGTGCTGACCGACGATATACAGCGCCTCCCGGTACGAACGGACAGCCGGGTATGTATTCTTCGCTTCCACGCTCTGTCTCGGTCGCCATATCTGATAAAGTGAGCTATACACAGGTCCGCAAAAGAGCTACCCGCCTCCGCCGACCTCTCCTCCCGCGAACCAGTCCAAATTCTATCCACCACCACCCGGCACGCCCAGCTTTGCGCCTCCCCAGAACTACCCTACACCTCCACAGCAGAGCTATCCGCCTCCGCAGCAGAACTACCCTCCCCCGCCGCAACAGAGCGTGTCACCGCCGCCCCAGACGCACACGCCTACATCGTACCCTCCACCTCCTCAGCAGCAGCAGGCCCAACAGCACATAGCCTTGCCCGTACGGACTGATGGAGCTCTGACACCACCGGGCCATGCGCCCCCTTACTCGGAAGCAGCCCCGAACGCGCCGGCCGGCTACCCCCAGGAGAAAGCACAGGCCGCGCCGCCGTCGCACTCGCGGGCCGCATCAGCCTCGGCCTCAGTCTCAGCCTCGACCAGCGCCCCGTCTCCAGCGCCCGGCGCGAGCGCGGGCCCGGTCGCCCCCGCGCCCAACATGCACGCGGGCGCGCCGGCGGCGGGGCACTTCCAGGGCGCGAGCGCGACCATGGACGACGTGGGCACCTTCAACGGGGGCTCGTACCGGATCAGCCACCGCGACTGCAACACGATCGTGACGATCCAGCTGGCGATGGGGTGCCCGATGAACGCGAAGCCGGGGGTGCTGATCGCGATGAGCCCGACCATCACGCTCAAGGGCGAGTACAAGTTCAGCATGAAGAAGCTGGTGGCGGGCGGGGGCGAGTTCGGGCACTCGACCTTCATCGGGCCGGGGGAGCTGCTGCTGGCGCCGAGCATGCTCGGCGACATCACGACGATCCGGCTCGCGGGCGCCGAGTCGTGGAGCGTCGGCAAGGACGCGTACGTGGCGAGCACGCAGGGCGTCACGCGCGACTACAAGCGCCAGGGCCTCGGCAAGGCCATGTTCAGCGGCGAGGGCCTCTGGGTCCACAAGATCTCCGGCGTCGGCCTGCTGTGGATCACGAGCTTCGGCGCCATCATCCGCAAGGACCTCGCCGACGGCGAGAAGTACATCGTCGACAACGGACACCTCGTCGCCTGGAACGTCAAGTACGTCATGGAGCGCGTCGCGAGCGGCGGCATCATCGGGGGCTTCGCCAGCGGCGAGGGCCTCGTCTGCAAGTTCACCGGCCCCGGCACCGTCTTCATCCAGACGAGGAATCCGGTAAGTCGCCTTTTCTTTTTTCCTTTCCTGTTCTCCTTTTTTTTCTCTTTTTCTTTTTCTTTTTCTTCTTTTTTTTTAATATAGCCCGGGGAGATGGTGGGGCTTTATGTCCCCCACTTAACCCCCCCTATTTCATTGTGACTTGTGCGGGTGGGTAGAGCCTAAAGCTGATACATCTGGGTTGCCACAGAGAGCTTTCAGTGCGTACATGACGGGTAATGCCGCGCCGCCATAGACTTGTCCGACCGTGTCAGGTAAAGCAGTAAGTTAGGCGGTGAACGAGTACTTTGTTTTTTCTTGGCCCCTTGGAGCCGAATCCAACTATCGGATCGGGCCCCTCGTTCCCCAGAGGAAAGGGGGAGTGGGGAGTGGGCTAGTGTGAGGTACAAGAGCGATTATGAAAACATGCAGAGGTTGTCATGGTTAGTGGTTTATGGAATATGAGGTATACTTCGTGTCACAAGGTTTGCTTTCCAGTGCTTGTTGCTATATTTACGGCCCAGTGAGATTGGCTTGCAACCCTCCCTGGGAATGCCGAGATGGGAAGGGGGGCAATACATCAATGACGACGATAACCCTTCCTTTTCCCCTCCCCTTATCTTGTTCTTGGGTTTTACTTTTAGGTAGCTGTACGATTATTATTATTACTATTACCAAGAAGAAGAAGAAAGAAGAAAACGTCTTATTAAGTTAAAATTATCGCCCTAAAACTTTTCTCGTGTTATCATGTGCGAACTACCTACTTACGAAAGATATATACATGCATTACATATATCTATACCTCGAGTAAGCTTTTTTTTTCTAGTATAATGCCATAGATCTACATATGCAAATCGTCTGGCAAGCTACCGGGGCTACAATTACTTTTATGATGCCCGCAGGCTGTGTTAGGTGATTAATTAATTTAGGCAAATATGTAATGCAGGGAGACCGTCGCCCGTGTGAAGATGGTGGATGGGCTTGCTGGTCTGTGTAACTCCAGGTTGTGCTACGCTTTTCTTTATCACCATAGGCTCGCCAACACAGAAAATAGAAGAGGATTAGATGATTGGTTGCCTACCCTTGTTCTTTTCTCTTTTTCTTGTTCTTTCCTTCACATCTCGTCATGGACTAGATAAATGTTCCGGTGGAATTCTCGAAAGGGGCTTCAAAAAGTTTTGCCTATTATGAAAGTATAGGTAGTCATAGTGGTAACGTATAGGATGACGACAACGGATAGTAAGTGTGCTATGGTATTGCATATTGTTATCCTACTTTATCTCCCCCTTGACTATTTCTTTATGCAATGTTCTTTTTGCTCAAGCTCAAGCAGTGTCGTACTAGGTCTAATAATAAGAAGAAGAAAACAAGGTTGTAAGCAGATGCTGTGAGATATAGATAGGATCACACAACTTCGAGCTCTCCAAATATTGGGGAACTAACAAAGGCGGTATGCGCGTAGACTTGCTTGTGGCGTACGGTTCGTGTCAAGTTGAGCTTATGTTCATGTCGTTATAGGCCGGCCTTATATTATCCATCGGCTCGGCACCCGATCTAGAATGGGTTCGGTACCGGCGAGGAAGACTTTGGTGCCGCTCTAGAATATTTCGATGTGGTTATACGGCGCAGTGCGTTTAATTCCCCGTTTCTCTCTTTTCGTCCTTTCTCTGTTAGGTAAATCACGTACACTATTTTCTTACGACAGCTATCTAGCGGTAAGGCGTTTGCGTCTGGGTCTAGCTCTAGTCAGGGCTAGAATGCAGGTAGTTGTAACAACTGAAACTACATTAGTTAGAGGTAGCCATCCGTCTTCAATATTACGATGCCGTCCTCTTGAGAGCACCATTCAGGATTTGGAAGCATGAATTATCTTTATTTTCTATAGGAGACCAGTCTTGTCCCTGCTACCCGTGAGGTTCGTACCGTGTAAGCAGCCGTGAATTGCTCGAGGGATTTTTCCTACGGAATTTAAATTGGCGGAGTAAGCTGAAGTAGTCATACGTGATACTATAAAGGGTAAATGAGGATGTCTAGGGTATGAAAGATCTCACTTGTTATGGCACATAAGAATCTTATCTCTCCGTTGTTGTATCGAGAATGTTCTCAACAGGTACGACTGACTGTCTTTATCTATATTCGAGAAAGCTGGACTATGGTATTCACTAGCGCCGCAAAACTGCATGATTAGATGTACTCTAGAACGTAGACATGATATGATAAAGAATACGAAGTACGATTACATAGATCTAGTGCATGGCGCCTGACTATCTAGTAGGAAATTGTTTCAGAATACATAGAGCACGTTTCGCGGCTGAGTCTGTGCATATGTGGGAAAGGGATTTGATTTGGTTTGAAGACTGGGTGTCCATTTTTTGGCCTTAGGAGAATACAGAGGTCAAGACAATAATTAATCAGATGTTCCCAGAAATTTACTCGAGGGTACAGAACACCGTATACGTGGAAACTAAAGGAGGCACAGAGGCAGTATTGGTTTTTTAACGCGTATTATTCCGTGGCGTCCACAATGCCGTGACGAAAATAATGTAGAAAGAAGCTGACTGCAAGCCGCCTTCGGGATCGAACAAGAGCAGGTAAGCAACTAGAAAGATGGGTGCCGGGACTTTCAGCTTATTCTTTGCCAGGATAGGAGGTATTTATGATAATAAACCAATCACGATAATATTGCTTAGGGTTTATGGTTATACAACAGTAGCCGTAACCATCAAAGGGACCCCTCGGCTGAGGTCATAAACTCCAAAGCCTTAGGAACATATCAGGCACTTGATTACTTCTCTCCAGATGCGCAAAGCCACCACCATCATAGCACTAGCTGGCAGACAGCTGGTTCCACAGCTCTGGGTAGCGAAAGGATTGAAAGCATACTGTACTTCGAAAAAGATTTATTAACAACCAGAAGACCGCATTGGAAGATATAGTTAGAATGGCGTAAGATAAGAGTGGGTTTCTGAACGTGGACGTCTTCGTTTCCCGCGTGCTGAACATGCCGACACCAAGACCGGAATTACGAAAACGACGCTACCAACCTAGGTCGCGCAATGGGTGCATCACCTGTAAAGGAAAGCGTATACGTTGCGATGAAAGGAGACCATTGTGGTATGAAAAAAAAACCTGCTCTTGTGTTAGCCTCTAGGGTAATAGCTTGTAATCAGGCATCGTTACTACCCCTATAGGCATGGCTGCGAGCTCCGGCTGAAGCACTCCTAGTAACTCTGTCGTAGTTCAAGGACCAACGGCAATATATCTCATATACTCGGGTACCTAAGCTGACTTGAAATCAGTACATACTGTCTAGTTAAGGGCGGAAAATGCGGGTATACGGTTACGAGCTCGGATTCCAGCGAAGCGTCTCAGACCGCGCACGATGATAGCGCTCTTTGGTCACAGGGAAGGGCATCATTGCCGGATATGACGCCAAACCATATATTCGTTGGTTATCCTATTAAAATGGGATACGAGTCAACTTTTCTGTTTAGTATATATTAGTCCCCTGCGTTCTTCACTAGATATCATGCTGCATGACAATCTCACGGGACGAGGTTGTACTAACACTAACCTTCGGGGTCTTAAGTTACGCAGCATCGGAGTGTCGTCCATGAAGATACCACCCAGCCAGTAAATTATTTCGTGTAAGTTGAAAATCTTGAATACAACTTCCATTAGATGCTAGGTAATAAACAGAGTACTATAGTACCCAACGAGCCCTGTCGGACCCAGCACTTCTCCATTTCGCGCTTCTCCTGTCCTCTATAAGATGGACTTGGGATATGGGATCCATGCTTCGGATCAGGAAATCGTACCTTCACCATAAGCTCGAAGCTATCAAATTCGTCAACGAACAGTTGCAGGACCCCAAGACAGCTTTGGCCGATTCGACGATCGCGAGTATTGTTGGTTTGGCTTTAGCAGAAGTAAGTGCTGCGGAGCAAGGTGGGAGCGGGAGGGAAGGGGGTATTGTTTCGCAGAGACTTCTCTAGGTAAACAATTAGCTAACCCTGGTATTTCCTAGAGCGCACTTGGAAATCGAGATATCGCGACGGCGCACATGAACGGACTTACCCGGGTTGTCCAAATGCGAGATGCTAAAGCGGTCACGGGCGGTAATACTTTCCAGGGCCTGATAGGGGACGTCGAGGGTCAACAGTCGCTGAGCCCATGTAACTACCGTTCCATCGGCGACAAATTTAACGGAGACGACGAAAACTGCGCCGCGACGATGATTCACGATATCCTAGAAGCTTCAGCACATGGCAAGATAACGGGGAGACTTGCCTCGGAAGTACCTCTGACGATCGGCGAGAGCCGAGAACGTCTCATGAGCTGCTATTTGTCGGTGTTTGCAATATTAGGATCTGACAGCATCGATCCCTTCATCATCAACTGGCTCGTCGAATGGATGCTATCGGATCTCTGCCACGAAGAGGAAGTAGTGCGGCGGGGTACGTTCCCCAGGAAGCTTTGGTTCTGGGGCGCGATGAAGTCCATGTGCGCCGTGACGGCGACGCGGGCGAATTCGGATCTCGAAGCTTACCAGATAGACAAGTGGAGAGTGCTGTGCCAGGAAAAGATCCGGCTTGTCAGCCGCACACTCAACCTGACGACCTGGGAACAGGTCAAAGAACTATTCGTGGCTTGGGCATGGCGGGACAAGTTTGACGAGGAGCAACAGCTCAGGGAGATGTGGGAAGAGGCCGTCTTCGGCAAGCGGATCGCAACGATACCTATCGTAGCCCTCAGCTACCTGGATCGGCATGACTTCATGTCAGTCGAGGAACGAGAAAGATCAATATCCTTGGTACAAATCGATAGTATGAGAATATAGTGTGACTGGGGTGATTACATGTATATATAAGGATACTAAAGAAACACAGACATACCTTAGGAACGCATATTTGGACGAGAGACATATGTGAATGTATAAGCAGAAAGGTCAATACATACCTGAGTGAGAAAATAGAGGAAGGGCCTTTTGGGTTCTAATAAACTAGAATAAATGTTCTACCGGTTATGATCCTCTGATGGGCGAGATGTTGTATAAGCAGGTCGTGTAGCCAGGGCAATCATATGTACCTACTGAAGTACATTAGGTGCTGTAAGAGGTACCTACATACGTGCAGTGCCATGTTGTTTGCTCACAGGGGGTACAGGTAGCTACAAGTAACCATGTGGGAGGAGACCTCCATCAAAATATCAATATAGATCTTTAGAATTATAGCTATATTCTCGTCATACGACAGTAGGCCTTCATAATATTTGAACATCTGTGATACCATTTCCTAGAGCCTCCTTAGATATATACCAAGCTACTTCGATGAAATACCATATTTCTCGTGTATCTCTCGCTATTCTCCCTTTTCTTCCGCGTCGATTCAGTGAATGAACCAGCCCGCAAAATAGGCTTATACGGATAATCTGATGTGAAAGACAAACCTGCACAGCAAGACTTCTATTGGCTTCATTCTTAAGCACATGACAAAATTTCCTTGGCTTTTTGCATTGTTTAAACTATTTGGCTGTCTTATCTACGAGTGATCGCGTATCTTCGTGGAAAGGGGCACAATGCAAGTTCGTACTCGAACATAGCGTAATTAATATGTTGGTCCACCAATTCCACGCCAGAGCGAACACATAGGTCTTAAGGATCTACCTAGATAAGGCGAGGTACTGATTTCTTTTTCTTTTTAAGGATTTCATGTATCCTGGCTTGATTGGTGACAGAAAGCACCCCCAGAGTGATTACAGGTATATGCACAGTACGGAGTGACCTTTGAACAATAACCATTGGCAACGAAAAACTTCACATCTATAAACAACAGTTGACGCGGTATTCAACCCTACCCACCTGTAAAATAAATAAGACAGAGCAAAGGTTCCCCCAGGGAAAAAAAAACAACAACCACAAATAAAAAATTGCAAAGGCAGCTCTACTTTGCACTGCGCCGCCACTTCCACCACATACCACGACTCCAAGAACATCACAAGATACCTACCTTCCTACCTACTTACCTTCGTGCCGAGATTTCGAACTGACGAGGAAGCGACCGCATGTCAAAATACGCCTGCACGTTCCTGTCGGCGCTTGTCATCTCGTCTCTGTAGAAGGCTAGACCTTTGTGGTAAGTTCAACTCAACCTGGGAATGACGGGTCCTCTCGAGCCCTACTGTCCCGAAGTTCCATCTGATATTCCCTTCTCTATTATTCTACCCACCTACACACAACTACAGTGTCCACGCACCACACGAACAACCCTTTTTTGGATTTCTCCAATTTTTGGAACCAGTTTGGTATTGTCCTTGACCACCTGCAGAGGTTGCAGCATTATTCAACTATTGTTCCCCCTTCCACCCTCCACCCTTACCCTCTTCTCTTGACTCCAGCGCTTCTCCATGAGTTGGACCTTGAACCTGGTGCCCAGGCCTGCCATTTATTTAAATTTCCATCCCAAGTCAACCACAGCACCTCAAGTGATTCCATCCTTCTGCAACACCACCAAGCGTTTCTATCCAATATTCAGCTTTCGTCCTAAACAGGTATCCGACGATAGAACTCAAGATCGTTCTTGAGCTTCCATTACTCAAACCCCGGTCTAGCACCGCATATAGCGAGACACCAAAGTCTTCTCCTGGTGAGTTCTGACACCCCCCAAACAACTCCTAAGCCTGTCATTCTTTCGCGATCAGTAGCTCGGGTCATTATGAGAAGCCCTGCTAATAGTGTTGGGACTGCAGAGCGCCGTATCTATATACCTTCTTTTCCCTTCTCAGAAACTTCGCCGCAGGACAGTGGAGCTTCGCTTCAACTGGTCATCTCTTCCAATATTTTGTAAGCCTACCTAAGTCTGCCTATATTCTCCCAGCTTCATTTCATCAAGTTTATCCATGTACTAACGCTGAGAAGGCCTGAAATAGGTTTTGTGCTGCGAGTTGACGCCCAAAAACGACGTTGGTAATTCTGACTTGGTCAGTTGGTTATCCAACATGTCTACCGCCGGCAACTTTAGTAAAGCTGCCGCTCGGGCAAAGGCGAAGGGTCTTACCATCAAGACCAATCTCCCTATCGATGGTTCTACACAGAACAAGAAGAACGGGGATGCTTTTGCCCAAATAGCTACCGCCCCGCCTCACAAGCATGACTTCGACAAGGCGGCTGAGAAACCCTCTGCGCCAAAGCGGAACGAGGCGCTGTTGAACTCGGATTGGAGAAACAACCGACGTCATCGCACTGATTCTTCTGATACCTGCGAGCTTCTTACTGCGCCTCCTGAGAAATTGAACTTCACCAAGGAGGAGACCAAGGCTCCCAAGAAGAAGCTGAAGATTGATACATCCATGGCAGGCTCTAACGGCCACCGCAGATACAGAGAGTCTCCTATCAATCCAGACTTCATCTTTTCTGCGCCTGCAACTAAGCAGGAGTTCTTCAACGCTATCGAAGAAGCGGAGACTCCTACCACCGATAAGAAGGAGGTCGGAAATATCGAAACCCAAGGTCATCCAGGTCCCGATATGAAATCTTTGGTTCGCCTTGAGTCACTTCCACGCAACACTCGCCAGCAAATCAAAGAAATTCTGAACTGGGATGCGTCAAACGGAGAACCCTCTTCAGCAGGTGTGTCCTCTGACTGGAGCTCGGCCACGGCAGTCTCTCCTTACGAGTTTCTGGTCAAGAGCCCCGAAGAAATCAACTTTCCTCTTGCGGAGATCCATGCCGTGAAGAATTCGAAAAGGCTCCATACAGCAGGCTGGGATGGCATTGATCAAGAGATCCGGAAGACATTGGAAAAGCTTATTGAACCTCGTTCAGCAGGCCTTCCTATCGACAAGCTCCGAGCTGAGTACGAGAAAGGACAGCAAGCCCTAGCGAAGAAGACAGCCCTTGACGACCCCGCAGTGAAAAGTCTGAAGTTAGATGGTCGTGATAATGCTATTGATGGCCATGTCTTCCAGAAGACAAACGAGGAGCAAAATCGTTTCGATGCTCTGATTGGCAAGCTCCAGAAATCAGCTGCTAACCGGCTCCGAGCCTATGGCTCGACTGTGGCGAGACCTAAGCTTTCTCCTGTCGCTAAGGGCCCCGAGAAGGATACTCAGGATAAAACTCGTACTGAGGGATCTATCCAAACTCCGGATGCAGATTTGAAATCAGCTGATACCAGTCGTTTCGTGAAGTCTCCTACGAAGGATAACGGGGCTACCACTCTGAACCCCAAAGCATTGGAATTTTTCAGCGCCGCACTAAGCCAGCAGTTGGCGCAGAAGCAACAGCAGGCCGGTGTTAGCAGCGCCCCCCGGGCCGATCAACCTGCTATGAATACTGCGCAGGATCCCAAACTAGCACCAACCTTTGCAGACATACAATTTCTTATATCTCGCATCGAGGAACTGGAGTCACAGATCAAAGGCCAGCCGACCGGAGCTTCTCATCAGCAAGTCCCAGCCGTTACACAGCTCAACCCTACCCAGAACTTCACTGGACATCTGAACATGCACCCAGACGTGCCTGGAGTGGCTCCCCGCAATTCCATGGCACTTACTGGACCTCAAGAGCCTCAAATTCCTGTTGGCTTGGCTGGGCCTGGATTAAATGCCCCTGCCCCCGGAATGGCACCACCATCCGGGTTCCAACACTATGTGCCTTACAACACTGCGGGTATGCAGCCTGCCGGACCTGGTCACCATATCAACCCATCGCTAGCAGCTCCCAACTTCCAGCAGAATTTCAACGCACAGGGCCCTGTACTGCCGACCCCTGTTTATCCTGGCGTACAGCCATCTGGACCGCAGATAGTAGGACACCCTACTTTGCCCCCTAGACCCGATGTCTCGTCTTTTGGACCTCCGGTTCACCAGCAGAACACTGCTGCTGGCTCTGCGCCCATGCTGGCCCGCAGCATGTTTGGCCCGAAACCTGTCCGGAAGCCGAAGGGACCTTTCCGACCTGGAGACCCGCATCAGGCGCTTCACCAGCAGCAGTATGAAGAGTATCTCGAGTGGCGACGATACAACGACCCTGAGTATGCTCAGAAATGCAAGACGCGCCAGGCACGTCGAGCCGAACGACAGCGCCCCGGCCACCATCGGAGCGACGTTAGCGAGGCTAGCATGAAAGCGTAAGCTTTCGATTCATTAGCACTGCGCTGAAAAGGTGAAGGTGTTTCCTTCTGGGTGTTCCACCTAACACTGCTACCTTCTCACACATTGCGTGCACAAGCATTGCGTTTGGCAATGTTGCGACATGGATCTTGAGCAGAGCTTTTGTAGCCACGTTTGATATTTTTTTTTTGTCTTCAAGTTCGCCTAAATGGTCTTACTCCTCCTCCCCCACTGATTTTGTCTCAAAGCGTATCGAAATTCGGTAACAGACTACAGCTCGAGAACTTTGGCAGCACTGGGAATTCTCTCCCAAACGTGCAACATTGGATCACCCTTCTTGCCTCCTACGACTGGATACTCGCACCAATCTTTACCCTTGTGCTTTGGCATTTGGCATATGCCGTGAGGAGAAAATGGTGTCGAGGTAAGCAGGAAATTTGTCTCCCCGCGATTCGAGGATGGTCAACACTGCGGCAATGAAGATGAGGAAATCGGAATTGGTTGTTGGCATTTGCCGCAAGAGCATGATATCACGTCGCCTTCGACGGGGGAGATGGATACCTGGACCATCTAGTATGATTTTGCCGAGATGCATTACCTTTTTCATTTCTTGTCCCCTCTTGCGTTCGCTCCTGATGGATAGCAAGCGAACGAATTTGGTCGTGGTCTAGTCGTTTGTCCATAGATAAGCACAGAATTGCAGCTTTAGGATGGATCGATTGCCCGATCTTGGCGATCCTAGAGTAATTGATTCAGTTTCGTAAACTAAAAAAACATTGATACGTTGTGTGTTCCCAGTGAAATTTCGGTGGCGGAAGGAGGCGGAAGGCAACAAACAATTGGCATGGAAAAGGTGTAAGTGAAGTCAAACCCGGTGCCTTATTTTGTTATCGCACTGTATAAAAACACGGTGTACCACAGTAAGTACCTTAGGTAAGTACCAATGTACCTAAAGGTTACAGAATTACCCGCTTGGCGCGTTGACGCGTTAAGCTTCGAATTCCTCCCCCACCATCATCACCACTTCCACTGCAAATGACTGCGCACTGCTGAAGCTTCGGTAGCTTTTACAGTCAGTTCCTCCCTTCCACTGCGATTATCGAGTTCGTATCGTTCCTGTTTAGTTTGCGCCCTCGATCTCCCAGTTCAAGCGGAAGTGGCTGCTCATATTCGGTGGTATACCTGCACTCTTCCCGGTTCTTTGCCCAGGTTGGAATATGCTTCATTCTGGTCTTGTGCATTTTGGTTCCTAGGGAACATTGGGTTTTCTTTCTTGGCTGCATGAAGAGACTCCCCTGGGGCAGTCTCACCCGCTCAAGCCTACCTGGCTCTTATTCCTGGGCGGGGTTGAAGTATTGCTCATCTCCGTATCGCCTTCCGGTATCCTCGAGAGGCCACCAGGACCCTTCCAATATACCTGCATATATTCGTCGTCTAGTTGACCAGCGCCTCCCAGCATGTCGACTCCCATGCGCCATGGGCCTTCCCAACAGGGCCGTACCCCTTCCCAGCACCCTCCTGCTGCCCCAACACCGCAAGCGTCCACGCCTTTCTCGAACTCACAAACCGCTGCCGCCTTTTCACCTCGTGGACCACGATCCTCACCGCAGCAGTTCAAGAAATCTCCAGCGACGGCAACATCAGCTATCATGATGGGTCAGCCCGGCAATGCCCCCGTCAATTTTGACAGTCCCTCTGCCGCCGCTGCTCTCGGTGCTTTGGGTATCAACGACCTGAACTTGGATAATCTCAGTGTGGGTGGATTGGTCGCCAATGCGGGACGCACCGACGAGGAAGATCGTAAGAAGCGGATGGATGCCGTGATCGATGCTCTATGGGTATGCACCATGCCTACCTAAATTATCTATTATTTGATACTCGAAGCTGATGCTCCCCAGAACCAAGATAGCGGCCGAGTCAGCAATAAGGGTCTTGACCGATTAGCCGTCCACCTTGGCCTGGAGCGCCTCTGGGAGCCGGGGCCCAGCGGTGCCGAGAACGACAAGATCCTGATTATTGCTGGGCAAACTATAGCCGTAGAAGTCGGAATCACCAACCACGTTGTTCACAGTGCCTCGTTGACGTTTAGTGAACCTGCACCGAGCCTCGAGAAACATGTCGAGAAGGCTTCCGCTATCTTACTGAAGGACCTAGCCCTTGCACCTGGCCAAAGCCCGTTGACCAAGAAATTGACTCAGTTCAAGGCAAATCTAGATCGTCTAGCCACACTAGATAAACTTAGTGTTCTCCCAGGTCTCAACTGCCATGAGGCTATTGCTGGTGTGTGGGAGAGCTTGGAAAAGCTTTACAGATGGGATATAGAGAAGCTTCGTCAGGACCCAGAATTGGCCGGAAAGCCCGAGCACAGCCTCTGCGTCTTCGCCCTTTGTACCCGCCATGGTTGCCCTCTGATGCATACTCGCGGCCGCATTGGGCTGAGTCTGGATTACTGGAAAGAGAGGCGAAAGATACCATCCACCACGGTAGACAGAGAAGACCTCAGGACATGGGCTATCCTCATCGAGTGCGCCGCTGCTAGTAGCATGGTGTATAACTCGATCCGGGTTTCGGACAAGTGGATTGGGCCCAATATTGAGAAGCCTGACTTTACGGACGAAGAGATGATTTCAGCTCCTGGTCCGTTTCTGGATTGGTTGGAGCCGCCTAACACGCTGCTGCCAGCTTCGGAGGAGCCAAAGGCGGAGGGAGGACTTGAGCATAACACGGCTTTGTCAGACCCCAAGCCCCCTGATGTCGTCTTCATGGCGACTTTTGATCCTCCGGTTGTTGTTCCGCATGGCGTTGCAATGGAGATATATAAGATATCTGCCACAAATGCACCACTTTCCAACGTTACATTCGACGCTTTGTTGTTCCCTATTGTCGATGGAAGCACTTACGACCCTAGTGAACCTCGTGAGATGACTTACACCCAAACGGTCCCCAACTTGGCGAATGTTAAACGGGGTCAACACGAGCCTGAACTCAAGGCGCACAAGAACACGCTATTCATCGATAAGCCAGTGTATGGCCAGATCATGAACCAGGTACCCTTTGCACACCCAAAGGACTTGGTCTCGATGTTGCCCTTGTTGCGACAATATGCCTTCTTGTCTCTATTGCTCAACAATAGCTTCAAGCCAAAAGGCACGCCAACAGCCCCAGAGGCAGACGCTGAGAATAACAAAGGCCCAACTATTCGAACCGTTCGTGATGAGTTCTCCCTCTTCATGTCCGAGGCGAATGCTACTGGCAATAATACGCCTTCGGATTTGCTGAAAATGGACATCGTCTTGACTGCGCATCCAGTTCCACGTCTCCAACTTGTCTTCCCGTTTAAAACATTCACTGCTAATATCAATCTGGAAATACAAATCGGCGGCAAAGTGCATATCGTCTCGGACAACATCTTCCCGACAACTGAAGAGGCCACCAAGGCAAACGAGGAGTCCCAGGCTACGGGCAAAGGTAAGCAGTACGACGCCAAGCAGTGGGCCAAGATGCTCGAACAGGTCGAGGATATCGGTATCTGGGTAGAGTACATCAAGCACAAAATGGAATGAAGTGCTGGATTCAAAAACAAGGCGTGGGAATCATGACGGGTTTAGGGAGCGGTTTCTGGGTAAATCATTTTTTTTTCCTTTCCTTTCCAGTGCACGTTGATATGATACCCATTTTCATGTCACCCAGGGATTTGCTTTGGGAGCACGGAAAACCGGAGTAGTGGCAGCAATGCTTTTTTGTATTGGTACGGGCTAGACATGATTCGTACGGTCCGATGATACCTTATAACGAGGCAGAGTTAGGTGGTCTCTTTGCCTTCGAAGGCAGGCCTTCTTGGGCTTTACACCGAGTTAGGAGCGAGAGCATTAGTTACAGGGTCGAGACATCTTCCTTGGAGATGCTAGAAAAGACACATTCTGCTAATAGAGGTAACATATACCTAGGTAGGTAGTCAGTCACTTGAGTTAGTCGAGTCACTCCCGACAATCTCATCACGCATTCATTCCTTTACATTAGGGATAACGTGGCTATCCGCCCTCTTCTCCTGATGGTCTATCTTGTGATATGTTTTTTTATGACACGTTGCTTTGCTACTGCTTATTGATGGATAGATACCTAAATAGTAAATAATACTGGTCTAGTAGATATTTCGAAATACTAATATAGGTGCCGTCTAGTTATTAGCAGAGGTAAGTTTTGAGGATGAAGAGCTTAGAGCATAGGTACCTAGGTATGCACATATCCGGGGCTACTTTGCGGCTGATATGCTGTTGTGGCCCTCCCCCCTTTTTTTTTCTCTGGGCCCTCGCCGCTTTTCACAACACTAGGTCCTAGGATAGTTAGTGTTTCTGAGTCCCGTGAACTAGGGCTCAGGTATGTGCAGATAAAGGGGGCTGGATAAATAGGTAGAGAATATAATCCCGTATCAACATCGGATGAAAAAGCGAGCTTCCACGGGGCCCTGCTGGGGAAACCCTGTACGGCATTCAACTCAAAACTATAGATAGGCTTGGCTTACTGGGCAGCTACATAGATCGGATCAACCCTGTAGTTTTCTTTGAAACTTCTAGCCTGGAAACTCAGGATTGAAGCTAGGATAATCAACTTCAACCTCAAACTTCCCCCCTAAACTATCACTCGCTTTTGACAGTCGGTCAATTCCGCTCCCACGGGTTTTCCTTGACTGTTTAGGTTCCCCACACTCTCTTGTGAAAGTTCGTTAGTCAGCGCCTCTATTTACCACTTTACGTTCTGGGCTTTACTTAATAAGGATTTCCCAGCATATCTTTTGTCCGTATCGAACCTACATACTTACAATCTTTTATTTAAAAAAAAAAAGCCTTATATCCATGGTTGTCATAGGTGCGATTAAGACTGAATAGTCTTTCCGTGGTTGAGTATTGATACCGAGGTTGCCCTTTTAAAACCTGATCAAGTGATGGAGTTCCGGTAGTATAAGTTGAGTCTTGGCAGAATTGTATCACGAGGGGAGGAGGAGGGAAGTGGGCCTCAATATGGAAGTTCATCTTGGCCCAGGCGGAACTAAAAACAAAAAAACAAAAAAGAGAAAAAAGTGCTAGGCTTCGCAAAGTATAGGCTTCTCCTTAATATTGGCGGGAAGGGCTCAAAATTTTCAAGATTGAAGGGCTCTTGAGGATGGGGAAGCTTGAAACACTCGAGAGAAAAAGGGCAAAGCCACAACAAGAACGGAGGCGGGAAGTCCGCTCAAGCGCGGGCGCCAGTCTCCTTGGCAGTCTCAAACTATCACATAGTATAGTGAGCCAAGACCGAGGAGAAAGGACCAACTTCTCAGCAGAGGTCGATACTCCGATATTATCACCTGCCACAACGGGACCACACGAGAAGGAAAAAAGTGCTTATAGGTAAATCTAGTCAACGTATCAGAGGAGGAGTTCGCTTACTAAGTTAGACTGCTAGCTTAACGAGAGAATATAGTTTTCGCCGACTTTTCATTTTTTATTGTAGAAATATGTCGTCAATATTCTACGAATTGGATTCGCCGTGGGTGATTAGTTAGATTATAGTAGCATAAGGGGATGATTACGGGTGACTGTCTCTCTATACTTCAATCTAGTTGACTAGTTATCTAGTTTAAGTTCGATCTATAACTGCGCAACGAAAATGCCTGAAAGATGTGTTATCGTCGACGCTAGCAGGGCGTTACACATGTAATGGGAATCATCCCCGAATGTATTAGTGAATATGAAATCCCTCAGGAGCATACCATCCGCCGAAGACTTTCAAAAAAAGAATTTGCATACCAAGAGACTAACCTATCTTATACTCCTAGCTTCTATGTTGGTATGTATGAGAAGTACAACCCACTCCACCCCTTGAATCAAGTCAGAAATGACCGCAAATTCAAATGTGTATACTTAGCGTCGTTGCTGATATATGGGAAAATCAAACTAAGAGCCCGACCACGGTTTCCACCAATTATGGTCTCGGGAAGCCTCATGGTATACGATGACTGCGGGTGTCATGGCGGAGCTCATGGTCTTCAGTATTTGTTGGGCTCACAACTCTATATAAACGATGATAAAGATCTTCACTTTTCTGAGATTTTTCCACATCAACGGCAGACTCAGCAGTGTTCCCGAGCTCTTCATATTAATTCCTGATTCTCATTTCTAAAAAAAAATGAACTCTTTGACGAGACTCCTCCTGGCTGCGGCCCCTGCTCTACCAGTTGCCCTGGCTTGCCTTGGGTACGAGGGGGGTATTCCTGCCCCGACAGATCACCACTCAAACTCGAAGGTCATCGAGATCGCCGCCGGTGAGGTCTTCGACGCTGGTTGGGCTAAGTACGATCGTGGGTCCGGCGCCTGCAACGGCCAGAGCGAAGGCGGTAGGTGTTATCCTAGAAGACTTGCGCTCTTGATTCCAAAACTGACATCCAACTTAGGCTGGGAGGACGCTGTCTTCTATCTTCACGAGGGGGCTACACTGAAGAATGCCATCATTGGCAAGGACCAGTCTGAAGGCGTCCACTGTGACGGATCGTGCACTCTTGAGTTCGTTTGGTTCGAGGACGTCTGCGAAGATGCCATCTCGATCGTGAGTGTCTTCATACAACATAATATATACGAGTAAATGACTAATAGTTGCAACCTTTTTTTATTAGAAAAACGACAAGGCCGGCCATGAGACTTGGATCATCGGCGGCGGCGCATACCACGCCTCAGACAAGATAATCCAGCACAACGGCTGTGGAACCGTCAACGTTGGTCACCCACAACATAACACAGCCCTCGCCGTTCTAAACCGAAGCTGACGTGAGTGACAGATCATCAACTTCTACGCCGAGGACTACGGCAAGGTCTATCGTTCTTGCGGCAACGTAAGTGCCCACCCTCCAACTCCCTACTCTAAAGTATTGCAAGCATAATCAATTTATTAACTTCATTCCACAGTGCTCTAGTCAGTGCAAGCGCAACGTCTACGTCGAGGGCACCACCGCTAGGGACGGTGGCGAGGTCGTCGGCATCAACGGCAACTTGGGCGATACCGCGACCCTCAAGAATGTCTGTGCTGACACCTCGAACCCCTGTGTATTGTACAACGGCTGTGCTGGCGGTTGCGAGCCCAGCAAGGCCGGATACTGCTCTGGCTGAGTTACATCTTCTATATAGCTCTCTATCCCGAGCTGAAGTCTCGGTACTTGACACTTGTATTATTTTTCATGCGCACTGTATATATTTAGCTTCTGCACAGCCAGCCACTGTTTGTGTACATATTTGAATCAAAGATATGTTTTCTGTATATCATCTGTGCTCCTGAAAACTCTACGTATATGTGCTCAGGAGTTTGAGAGAGACACTTCAGATAGCCCGCCTTAGGTCATATACACCGAGGCGTTCCCGAGCTATATGTCAAGTGCTCTACCCACATAATGTTTCTTAGGGGCCTCCCCGAGCTGCATGGATGGTATCAACCAGTATTATTGCTAGCGAAATCCTCAGCCCCGAAACTCAAGGTCCTAATAATTTCTATACATTTTTGTGATGTCTCATCTCATAGACTTTGCTAAATGAAGTGATGCCATTAGGGGCAGCAGGAACCTTGCAAGTCGTGAAAGCGACGAGCAAGATAGTTGATGCAGAAAATACTGGCCACCAGTCGTCCAATAACACGGTCAAATTTCCTTTTTCTCTTTTTCTTTCCTAAGTAATATTATCTACAGCATTAATCGCCGAAATGCATGAACCAAGGTGCAGAAAACATTCGTCAACTCTGATATTAGTAAATTCGCCGAGAAATCCCAAAGCATCTACCATCACCTTTAAGCTCCCACCTTACTAGAGACGGACCAATATATCTTGTTATCACCGCACTGCATAGTTCCCTGGGCGGCCGCAGAGTCGCCCTGTGCGTAGTCGGTGACAGTTTTGTAGATAAAGGCGTAGACATCCCCGTTGCCGATGCTGGGGGGGGGGAGGGGGGCGGTTGTGTAAGCACGCAGTTTATCTAGCCTATGTGGACAGAAGCAATAAGGAATATTCTTTAGGAGAAGAGTAATCGCTATTCTAACGAAAAAAGAACATACCTAGTCGGCGAATCCTTGGTTCCTGCGACGCTGAAGTGGCAAGTGCCCTTGCCGTACAGCTCGAAGAAGTGAAAGTTGTTGTCCTTAACCCAGTCCTTGCAGTCCCAGTACCCGGGCATCTTGAGAAGGTCGGCCATGCCGTCCCTACAGTCACTGATCTTGGCGCCCGGGTTGGGGTCAGACTTGACCGTCATGCTTTGGCACTAGAAAAATATGGAGTGAGAATCTTTAACAGCCTGAAAACGAACAGTTAAGAGAGACAGGGACTGGAAGGCAAGAGAGGGGTTTTGTTGTAGCTTGGGTTCCACAGATTAATCGTCCGAGAGCGAGGGAAAACTTACAGTGAACTGCTGGTTGCCGGTCCCTTTGAAATCAGCCTCGAAACGAGCCTTTAAGGACGGCACAGTCTCGTTCGTGCTGCTAGGAACGAATCCCGGATGCTTATAGACCGACGGAGAAGCAGCATCCCTAGCCTGCTTGTTAGTGGCGCCGGGGATGGCTTCTGCCGCGAGGAAAAGGCTAGCTACGGCCATGAAGGTGGCCATTTTGTAGAGAATGTGTAGCATCTTGGTGCTCGTTTGTTGGTAGGCTAGAATGACACTAGACTTTTGTATGACTGACGATAAAGACTTGATGCTTCGAGGGAGGATGGGTATGAGCCCTCTGTTTCTTAGGCCGAGTCGTGTTATATAGAATATTAACTATGAAGCGACACTTGGCATTTCGAACTCCGGAATTCTCCATGTTGCGCTTTGAATAATTGATTAAACTGTTATTCAAGTGCACCTATGATAACGGGTACGAAGGTGAGTTGTAAGCAGATGTTTGCTCATGTTCATAGACTCAGGAATCTATATCTCGCCACTTATCCAGGACGCATCGAGACGAAAATCCTGGTATGTAGGCTTCATCCAGGACCCTGGAGTTAGATCACGCTGGTATTCTTTGACTTGGGTAAGAACATAGTCAGCTCTAGATTTCGAAACATTATCAAATGCGGCTAACATCTAACCCCACAAAGAATCGCCCCTACGCTTATATTAGCACCACATTCCTATAGATGCCAACAAAATAGCAACCCTCCACAGCTTCTGCAGAGCAGTTACTCATGGTGAGACGTTACACTGGAGCTGATTGGAACTTGACGAGTACTCCGATCGTGTTACCCAAACGAAAATGTTAATTAAGCACCTCATTTCTAAAGCGAAGCCTTTTGAATATCACTCGGCTCTAGCATTCTTCTTAATTACCTAAATATATAGCTGAGTGGCTTTCGGCGTTCGGATGATAATCCTATTACTCAAGTAGTATTAACTTGGATGCATGCCAACCAAACAGTATCTACCCGTTACCCGGATCTTTATTCCTTGGCTAGATGATGAGGGTGTCGTACTCCCACACTTGATATCCGGTCAGTTTGCGGTCCCATCTTCGGACTGCTGTGCCAAGTAAATTTTATTGGAAACCCCCTCAATATTATCTAACTATGAACTAAGCAGTTACAGAGAGATATATTACCTAGCACTTGTCTAATTAGTGAATCCTTTTCTCTTCGTTAGATTGATTAGAAGTTATAGCAATTTCGAGATAGTGCAAGGTACATGTAATATTCCTAGCTAAGGAGCAATTCCTAGTCGGCCCCTATTTTTCTTTTCTCGGCCAAATAATGTACAAACCATGCGCCTGCGCATGAAAGTCGCAGATGGAACAAGCGCATGCTACACCCGAAACATCAGCTCTAGACTTTAAGAGCTATGAAATAATTTGTATGGTATCTCATGACCGGACGTTGTACTCCACCAATGTTTCTTTCTTGATTTTGACACCACGCAAACCACGGAGCGGGCTGATATTGCTAGCCGCCGTCTGTGTAATAAAGTCGGATCCGCTGCCGCTGACATTCTCTCCCGATTTTGACGCGACGGCAGTAGCATGATGGCTATTGTAGCTATCCGGTGCATTCTTAGGCCAGAGCCTCAACTCATCATCACCACTGCTTTTCCTGCTAGCTTCCTTCTCAAACTTATCATCGCGCGATTGGAGCTCGTACCCCTGAGCCTCCCGGCGCTGTTTATTGCGTCTTATAGCTGTGGAGTATGGTTCGGATGCCTTCGAAGACGGGTCTTGGGAACTTCGGCCGAATGTCGAACCGAAAAACGGCCCGACATATTTACTAACGAGTGGCTTCAGGGCCGGTACGGAGGCACAGACAATGCCGAGGTCGACCTCGAGGTATGACCAGTGAAACTGCTCCACGATGTCCCAGGTATAGTCTTCCGGAATTCCACCAAGAACATCTATCATTTGGAGAGTCCGCTTGATTGACACAGCGCAAACACTATTATAGGGCTAGTTAGTTTGCTGTACCATATGATGCTCGATCTATAGATATGCCGATCTGGGGCGAGAATATGGATACTCACAAGGCACCGGTGCCAAATAACAGAACTAATGAAACTTTCTGTGCATTCCTCATTTGCAGAGGAATCACAACAGGAATCGGTAGCAATAGTATGATAATATCCATGCAGATATTTGCGATACTTAGAACCATCATTATTGTCAACATATTCGCGCATTTCGTAGTCGGCAAAGCCTGAATTGTGACATCCCACCCAGCTTCTACTGGTTTACAACGGAATATAAAGGCTAGTATCTTAACATGAGAGGAGTTAGTAATAAGTCATTCTAGTCGCCCGGGCGGGGGGTGGAGCGGTGCTATGGAGCGTGTCTCAGCATGCCCTTAGAATAAAGCTTTCATAACTATCCGATACACAAATTAGCTCTGGGACCAACGTACATATGAAATCGAGTAGCTGGAGACAAGTCCAAAAAGGGTCCATACACCTATCCTAAACCACCTCACTGGAGAGAGGCGTAAGTAGAGGGCTAAAATGGACAGCTTGGCAAACGTGATAGCTAGACAGTAGAGGCAAGTGGTGACTACAGTCCACTTCCGCTGTTGTTAGCAGAGCTAGATGTTAATAAATAGGGGATAATGGATTCTTACAACTCCAAGCCACGGGTTGTACTGCTTTAACTTGACATCCCAAAAATGAATTCCGACGCCGCTATCCTGAACTATTTCCAAATAATTGTCAGCTAGGCTGGGAGGATGATTAATAGACCCATATTGAAAATGCGTTACCTACGTAGAAAGTTCGACGCGAACATGGCTATGGACATGACCATAGCAATTACGACGAGTACTAGATCCTTTTAGTCAGTACTTCCCCCTAACGGTAGACTATCTCATGCTTCCCGGAACTTACAGTCGTCAAAATACAGGCTGTTCCGGATCACCACGGTTCTGGTAGTTATCCGCAGTATCACCGATATCAAAGCTATGCCAGTTAACGTGGCTCCCGATGCAGTCAAAGATGGCTGCAGTGACAGGCCACTATGTCGAGTGTAGCCTGGCGGCACTTTGGCCATGTAAATCGTGCCATCTGGGGCTACGTCCGTCATTTTCGTGCTATTGTATAAGGGGCTATCATGAAAGGGTCGAGATGTCTCCCGACCGTTGCTGTTTAAGGGTTTACTAGGCCAGCAATAATCAATTATAGACTTTGTAAAAAGGGATCTAAGGAATATTCAACAGAATTAAAAATTAGTTTGCATGATCCATTCTTCTTTGCTTACTTTCATTGCTATACAAGGGGGGAGAGGGGCCTGAAAGTCGACATGACGACCCAGAGGCCAAGGTTCGATGAAGATCTGAGATCTCATTTGTTTTGCCGAGAAGCCACAGGTTCCTACGTAGTGAGAAGACACAGGGGTATGCCAGGAGTATCGATGCTCAGTGTTTACTGTAGTTTGTACGATACTGCTTATTCTTTATAATGTATGTGCTTAACGTATTCTGATTCAACAGGTCACATTATACATGTTTCAAGGCTTCCGGGAAGATGGACCAAAGCTACGCAATGCAGAAACGAAAAGGCACAGCTGTGTGTTCTGTTCATCATACTACATTATAATGATGGCCATTTCTGCTTATGCTGCATAGCTCTGCTGGTACTAGGTAGACTGTCGGCAAAGAGTTACCGTACACCCAGATTCATGAAAAATCGGGAGAGTTCACCTAACTGTCGCACTGCATCTTTTCATCAACTTAAACCTCTCATTGATTTATACAAAGACAGTCTTATTGTCGTTATACTATATAGTCTGCAACAGGCAATCTGCATTAATGATATGAGTCCTCCTATGTAAACCTCGTTGCGTAACATAAATCACGACCAGAGAAGTATTGGTCCTAAAGCATATGTACTAAATGTTCAAGCTACTCTGTAAATGTGAAAATACAAGGGCTGGAACGTCCTGGAGCCTGCTTTCTACCTATATCCAGTTATCTTCAATCATGTAACACTGCTTTTCACCTTGCATTTTGCGAGGAGAAAGCTATCAGCCTCGTCACAATGCAGTAGTGAAAATTCCAAAGCCTGAGAACGCTAACTACAGCACAGTCTTGTCCATATACACGTTTGGGTGTCACAAATGAAGAGATTTTTTTACCTGCGAGTACATGCGGGATTGGTTGAAGATCTTGGCTACCCATGTAGGAGGGAAAATGATATATGGGTTTAAGCATCTCCGGGTAAGTTACCGCGACCTAGGCAGGCAGGTTTGCAGGGTGGTAAACAAAATAATATGCCTTTTACAGACATAGGTAGTGATAGTACAGTAGTGCAATATATTTTTGTCGTTTACTCGGCCCGCGATGGCACGAATCCTTCGGGTGCTGGTATCAACCCTGTCTCGTGTTACGGGGAGAGAGGCGGGAATCCCTAGCCCGCCCATAATTGTGATCAGGGCTGCAGCCAAGCTGACGAATCATTTTCTACAGCTCATGTTCAAAAATTCTGAATCGGCAATGTGAAGCTACGAGCTGCTACATATGGATAGTTTAAAAATGCTTGATTGCCCGAAAGCTTTGTCGAATACTCATGTACCTTTCAGGGTATTGTGAAATTTATAAGCAAGTTATGCTACTGGTTGAATCCGAGGGTCGTGGTTCTGAGACATGAAACAATCCTTTTCTTTTCTTTTAGATAATCTCTGAGAGCAGAGGAGAGATATATTTTACATGTATTTGTTAGTTTCATCTGAAGGATTGACCTGTACAATTCGTACCTGTTAAATAGAACCTCTTATATACAGTACTGCGAGGATGCCTGTAAGTAAGGTTGAGTCTGTAGTACCCCTACAGGCCTCCTTTTGAATTCTTAAATTGAGACGCATATGACATGGAAGATAGATGAATATATATAAGAAAAGGAAAGGAACCGGCCAAACATGAGGAGTGAATGGAATAGGGAAGAAGAGCGATTTTAAAAGGATTTCTCCTTCTAGGAATGTTGTGAAGTTAGATGGACCTGACTTAATGTCCAACATCTCCTATGTGAATCAAGAAGGTAGGTATACTGTGTGACTTTTCTGCCAAGGAAATATGTACGGCTAGCCAAGGATTGTTGGCTGCAGCTTTCACATGTGTCATCCCCCCTTACTCTGCATCGGTTACAAACCTCGTCTTTTTCTTCTTCTTTCGCCCAATATTTGAGTGGGCTTCTCCAAGCACACATTCGGGAAACTTACCTTGCGCACGTAGTATCCGACGTTCATCAAATATGACTACTATGCACCTGTAACAGGGATTCAAGTTGCCCTTCGTCATCATCTGCCGATGGTCACGCCCTTTGGATGTATTTCAGTAGCATCCGTTTTGAGCTTTCTGCAGCAAGGGCTAGTCTTGTGTGCAATATATACAGACACAACCCTACTATGTACGCAAGGTTATGGGAAATTTTAGTCTCAGGTCCACGATGTAATGGATAAATAAAATATGCAGAACGGACCGATGACGGACGTATTACAGGATTTTACTTTGCGGTTGCATGGAGATAAACATATACGGAGAACCCGTGCGCAGTGCATGGAGTTGGGTTACCAATGGAACTGGGGTTTCGATATCTCGATACGCTTGACGCCTACCACCTCTATGAACCTTGCTGCGGTCGCCTATTATAGTGGCGACTTCGCGAGTCCCGGCGTGGCTTGTGCCTGTTTCTGCATACAACATCCATCTGCTAGGGAGGGGCCACGGTGGTATAGATCCTTGCAGCCTACCTGTAGTCTACCAACCGGTGCTCTTGAATGGCTCATTGGCAACCTGGACAGTAGGAGATGTTGTAGAGAACTCATGAAGATCAGAGCCGTTAATATTACTCTCAGATATGATGAACTGTAGCTGCAGTTCGCGGACCTCGATTGCATGGACCCGGGATTCTGGTTAAGCGAGTTAGCTATTGGCAACCTTGATTCAATCATGATCAGAGAACGTCGTTCTTACATTTCTATGCTTCACTCCGTCTACTTTCCTGGCGGACAGGACTCCCCAACTCTGGTCACTGTTGTCACGACGAGCAGCGGAACCTACTCCAACGGAAAATACTCGGTCTGTCACGATGTTTGGCTATTCTCTTTACACCATGGGGGGCACTTTAGTGTTATTAGTATGTAGCAGTCCTTCCCCTCAATTCTTCTTTGCTATGCTGTACATGGCGAGAGTGGATTACACATTAACGGTCAAAATGAAACGTGTAGGCCGTAGTCTACCGGCTGTGGTATTATGTATACTTGCTTTGGCTACATCCCATGGCCAAATATCCTGGTCCAAGGTTTGCAGCAGTCTCGGAGGCATGTATACTGAGCAGAGAAAGCTGTTTAAAATCGCTTTCGCGTGACTTCTTTGGACTAACCTTTCTCTTATAGCTTTGGTACGCAAAGGCATGGACAGGAGGACAATGGCATCGGAAATTATACGAAGCACACCGGAAATATGGTAAGTCTATGATGCTAGAAAAGAAAAATTAGATATTGAATCTATAGTTATACTGACCCATGCTTCCGAATAATAGGCGATGTCGTGCGCATTGCACCAAACGAGCTCTCCTTTGCAACGATCCAATCGTTCAAGGATATCTATGGACCTCCATCGAAGTCTCGAAAATTGTTTCCCAAGTCCGACCGCTTTTACGACATAGGAATTACCAACATTGCTTTTGAGATGGATCCCGAAAAGCATGCCAAGCAGTACAAGATGTTTGCGCCTGCGTTTCGAGCATCAGCCCTCCGATCACAAGAACACGTCATCCAGGAGCATGTTGACCTCTTCATTAGCCAACTACACCGCAAGGGAGCCTCGACGGGCGAGAGTCTAAATATGGCATTGTGGCTTGAATGGCTTACATTTGATATTATTGGTATGTATGGTCTTATGAGCGTACCTACACGACAACCCCTTTTATTTCTTTCTACCTTGCCCTAATGCTCATTGGGCCACTCACTTAATTCCAATTAGGTGAACTTACTTTTGGCGAGTCTTTCAACGCAGTCAGAGAGACCAAGTCCCACTACTGGGTTACTCTACTGTTGGGTGCCAACTATGGCGGCAGCATCTTTAACCTGCAGAAGCGCTTCTCGATTATAGGGCCGATACTACGATGGGCGCCGCGGCTTTCGAAGACAGCTGAGAACGCCGTCAAGTGTGTGATGCAGCACCGGACATTGACACTTGAAAAGACAAAGAAGCGTATTGAGAGTAAGCATCTCGGACACATGGGAATGCTGGGAGAAGCAGAGAAATCGCTAACTCTAGATGCTACCCTATAGTGGGACCATCACACAAGACGCAAGACTTCTTCGCGCACATCCTCCAGTACGGTACGGAGAAGGACAAGGATGCCAACATACTCGCCAACCAGGCCAACGTGCTTCTCAACGCGGGTGCCGAGACCAGCGCCCAGACGCTCGGGACGACGATGTGGTTCCTCGCCAATCCGGCCTATGCGCACTGCTTGAAGCAGCTACAAGATGAGGTCCGCGGCGCCTTCGATAGGTACGAGGACATCACGGGCGACCGGGTGTCCCAGCTGCTATACCTCAACGCCGTGCTCGAAGAAGCTCTACGCATCATGCCACCATCGCCGGTGGGTCCGCCGCGCATCAGCCCCGGCGAGACCGTCGACGGCCTGTACGTACCGGCGGGGACGTACGTGTCGGCGGACATCTGGTCGATCCACCACGACGAGCGGAACACGGCAAGACCGTGGGAGTTCGACCCGTTGCGGTGGCTAGCCGACGGAGACAAGCGGCCCTTTAGCGTGCCTTTCAGCATCGGCCCGCGTATGTGTATCGGTGTCAACCTCGCCTGGATCGAGATGCGCATCGCCCTGGCCAAGACCGTCTACTCGTTCGACTGGGCGCTTGAGAAGGACACCCCCAACTGGTTCAGGGAGAGCAAGCTCTACCAGCTATGGCAGAAGCCAAAGCTGATGGTCAAGCTTAGCGCCGCGTCGCAAAGCCGCAAAGCAAGAGACTTAACTGCTGTGCAGCCGTGTGGCCATGTAGGGACCAGCGTACCAGCTTAAAATAGGGGCTCGTCTCCCGATTGCCTATAATACGTAGCAACAGGTAATAGGGTTAGTACATCATGTCTATCGCAGAATCATACCAACAGAGCCTCCTTATGCGTTCACGGAAGGTAGTTGAAACGAAAAGGCTTTTCTCAGAACTACCCATCGACCTCGCTGACAAAAGAAAATACGGCCTACTTTCCATATAAAGTAACCCTTGGCGGAAAAGAAAACCAAGTCATGACTATAATGCTAGATAGTGGTTCTGTACTGCAAAATTAGGAATATTAGTTTGTAGCGCAAGAATTCAACAAAACTGTATCTAATTGAACACCGACGTGACTAGGTATCTGATACTGTCGCCACATAGGTTTCATGGCACGTATAAACAGGGCTAAGAGCAACAATGATCCAAGTGGGCAGATCTTCCCGCTGTAACATATGAATGCTTTCATTTCAACCTCAGCCGAGCGCGCGCGACACGTAGCTGACGAGTTCAGCAAGTAAATAATTCCGGACCTGTCCGTGTTGTTTTCGTATCCAGTCTGTCAGTAATTACGCGTCCGCCATACATGCAAACAATTTGTGCTCTACACATACCTGGAATCTTGTACGGGCTGCTGCTACTAGGCGGCTTGCTGTAGATATCGATGAGGAGTCCCGGGTCGTTTGACTGTGGAAATGAAGAAGAATTTATTAGTGGGATAATACTTGTTAGTGGTGCTAGATGCATATTCTCGACACGCAGCTAGTTTGGAGCAATGCTCACCTTATAGATGCCCGGGATGCTGGCCGTCGTGGGCTTCTTACTCCCGGTGCCTCCGCTAACGTTGATCTGTGCGCATTCCATCTAATAACGGCAGACGGGTGGCGAATAGTTAGCCCAATGTTACGTGTATTGCCCTAGACGGCGTACCTCCAAATCTGTCTCTGAATTCTAACTAGTCTTCTTATGTGACACACTGTCCCCGGAAGAGTGCGTAACGCAAGAAAGAAACACGTGTATAAAAGGCAGAGAGATAGGCAAGGCGGAAAAGGAAAATGGGTAACCAGATAAACTCACATAAAGCTGAGCTCCATTCGTGGAGCGTGCGCCGTGCAGAGCGATCATCTCGGCGCGGAGCAGGTACTGCCCGTCTTCGATGCACTCGGGGATCTTGATCTCCTGGTTGCCGCCGTTGTTGATGACGGTATCGGTGCCCCAGACGCCGTTGGAGAAGCCGGATTCTTGGATCTTGAACCTGGTCGGTGGCAGGTCAGAATAAGTGGGCGAATAATGAAAGAAATATATATACAAAAAGTAGAAAGAGAATTTAGCAGGTTAAACCTAATCAGTACCAGGCCGAGTGGGTGCTAAAAGCTTTAGAGCAACATCAATTTTATGAGGGGGGCGGGTTGGTTGATCCGTATAGGCAATAGTGATCCTACGTGGATAGGAGAGGGAAGATAGGACCATGTAGTAATGTAGGAGGGTTTCCTTACCAGCCATCCCCCGTTCCAGGGTCAGTCGTGGCATCCGCGACCTTCTTAAGGTACGCCATGACAGGACCCTAATACAGATGTCTCATTAGTCTTTATGCAACTATGAAGAGCACATATCGAGGGTTAATTTCAAAAGGGGGGGTGGGCCGTTCATAAAATAAATTACCTTATGTCCGGGATCCATAACATCATTAGGACCGGCTGTTGAGAAGCAAAAACGTTAGGACAGGCTTATACACAGCGACTATAGTGCATTCTTCTTCTTACACTCAAGGGTGTGTCTCCAGATGGCGCCGACGGTGCTCCCGGCTTTCACGTCAATGACCTTGTCGGACGGGGTCGTGGGGTTCGGAGGACCGTTGCAGGCTAAGTTGCTGGAGCTGACGTCTTGTTGCGGCTGGTGAAAACAAATCCTTAGTATATGTAAACGTCTCACCTCTTTGACAGAGATACCGCGAAACCTTTAGGTAAAGAAAACCTAATAGGTTCGGTGGTTGAACGTACCCCATCATATGTAGGCGTGCGGATGGCATGCGATACAGCTATCAGATATTCTATCAGTAACTAGAGACATTCTATCGTAGTGCGACGAACAAAGCCTTACCATATGTCTGGTCATCCGTCTTCAGTTGGCAAAAGATGGTATGTCCCGAGGCCAGGGATGCCAGGAGAGCAAACGAAGTAAGACCAGTCGTCTTCATTATGGCTGCAATCACCAGTGAACAAAGTTGCAAAGTTAAGGGTGAGAGAATAGGAATCTTAAATGATCAAGAGGTCAATTATTCTTCGAACTCGAGAAAAGTCTACCAAGAGCAAAGAGAGAGAGGGAGGGAGACAGACAGAGGATGTCTATCTTATGTTTCTATCGGTTCCAACAAGCGTACAAGTAGGTAGATGACAGTATAGAGTGGCCAGCCGATGATGATAACCCAAACGCCCATAAAAAAAGGTTTACATCAACTATCACCAGCCCGGGCAGTTCAAACGAAGTACACAGCCTACCTGATGCCGTGTAGTCATTTAAAGCAACGAATAAGAACTGTGGAGGCAAAAGTCAAGGCGGCGCAACGGCCTCCGCTTCATATACGGCAAGCGGTAGGCATACAACTTATTATAACCGCGACTAAACGACTGCCGGCATGGTGGCCTAGTCGCGAGAACCTGGATGCACGATTACGGCGCTTCCCCCGGAGCACCGGAAACAGTAAATTATGACACGCCAATCTAGACCTTAAGGATTTCCTTCGTTGTCCAAGTTATTGAGTTGCTGTTGCTTTAACTTGAGCCGTGGTAAGCCTAGTGTATGGGTACGGCATAGTCTAGGAGCCTCGTTTTAGGCCACCCCGGAACGATTAGCCGACGGAAGGCGACTAAAGTCTCGAGGAAGATCTATAATATATCTTGAACAGTTGAACCAGAACAAGTAGATAACGCGTTGGCATCGATAACGAGAGTAAAATGCCACTTAGCGAACACCTTGGAAGTAAGGAGTGCCGATGGCAGTTAAGACTTGTGAGCTTAATCATACGAAGGAATGATAAAAGAAACGACGGGGTTAAGATTAGCGAGCACAGTTTCTGACATCCTTCCGAGCCAGAGATCCCACGATACATCGCAGTTGCACCCGCGAAGTCTAAAGCTATAACATTTTCTAGCCCTTTCTCAGGCCAGACGGCCAGACGGCCAGTTACCAGGGCTTATCGTAAGATTAATACCCCGAGAACTCGTGACTGCGTCTGGGTTATAATTCAATTAATAGAGCTCTCGTAATCGCTGTCTGATCAGGTTCTGCCTGTAGAAGTCTCCAAATGCTTCCGTCCCGAATTTGAACGGTTTATTCCCATCGTCTTTACCATAGCGCGTTGCTTCTCCCTCGACGACACTAAGCCCTTTTCTTCTATCACCACTATTATGGTGGCATTCGGTGGCATTTCTGACTTGCAGTTCCTACCTAGGTACCGTACATTACCTGTATGGCTGATCGTGCTACCGCGTTCTTGCCTAGGCCGGAGTGATACCCTCCCGTAGTCCAAGTATCCCCTAACAGTCCGTCTTCGACTAACGCCTGGCATTCGTCTCGATAGTCATCGAGATACTCCCTTGAGATAGTCACAGCTTCCGACGAGGGCGTCATGCCACTGACTGTTTCTACTTCTTCCAGCAGATCCTTTAGCTGCTGATAGCGCCCTCTCCAGCACCGGTGAATGATAGAGTCCAAACGCCCATCTCGTAGCTCCGGGAACTTCATGTCCTGCAGCAACTCAACAATGACCGGACCCCGATCGTCCCTATCCTCGTACGGCTCAAAGCCGTACACCATGTAGTAAAGGTTGGACCCGATGGCAAACTGCTCGGTTCTCGGTCCGTTGATCCCAAACGATCCCCTTTGGGCCCCTACCTCATCTTCGTCATCACCTAGGACCCGAGCCCAGGGGGCGCCATTCCCGCTAGAAGGCTCGCTAACTTTCTCGGCGCAATCGAAATCCCCTAGCTTGAGATGATCCCCCCTGTCCAGGAGAAAGTTGCTCGGCCGTAGGTCGCCGTGGACATAACCTAGAGATTCCAGCCAGACCACCGCGCCGCAGAGTTCTCTGAGCCACCGCTCCACCAGCTCGACCGGCTCCGCCTTGTCCACGCGGAGGACCTTTCCGAAAGGGCCGTCGCGGACCTGGTGCGACTTCAGGCGGTCGTCGAGAGACCCGCCGCTCATAAAGGCGAGGAAGTTGGCATCTGGAAGGCGCAGGAAGCTTTGAACGACATGTGGGCAGGGTGGATGCTTCTCAAAGAGATCGAACATGTCGTTCTCCTTAGCGAATTCTTTGGAATCAGGCTCACGAGCATACTTAAGCGCAATACGATCGTTAATCTGATATACCCACCCAATTGCTCCTCGGGAGAGAACCCGGTAGGCAGAGATCTTGCCAGGGAGTTTGACGACGTCCATTGTCATCTTATCTTCCTTGCCCGTTTGCTTTGCGAGTTGAAATAGTAGAAGCGTTTCTCGGTGCTTGGTTTGGTAAATATGCGCTAAGGGGGCCAGTGCATTCAGTTTCTCTGGATGCGCCTCATTTTCCCACTCTCTCGATACGTATCTCCTGCCTAGTCCTCCCAGCTAACTCAACTCTTCGGAACGGGGGAGGATGCAGAGACGTAAGACCCTCTTCCCGAGGCTCGGGAAGATGATAGTCCAAGTTCTGGTGCAGGGATTGGGAAGAACGTGAGATCTCCGCATACCTTGGGTTAAGGACCAGAATGAATGTGTTTAAGACTATTACGTGCCGCATTGCGTCGCTCATTAGTACCCTTTAGAAAGTCCGCCCCTTATTAGGTATAGTTGCGTAAAGCATCTTAGCCTATAATATAAGCCTACAGAAGTGTCTACAGGCACCTAGATAACACATACAAGAAACCAAGAGGGGTTTCCTATTAACTTACCCCATTAAAACAACTTGACCAGAAGTGGATCAACCAATATGCAACTTCAGGTATGTTAATCAATTAAGTTTATATCTTTAAACTATGTAGACAGCATTAACAAAGTCGCATTATGGATTGCTATCGTGAAAATTATCGCCACGGCCATCTACCCCTTTCTCTTGAATTATCTTCTACTCTCTTTTCTTCCTCATCCTCGTCCTATCCACCCCCCTCTCCCCCTTTCCCGTCCATTACAGCCACCGCCCTCTTACGAACCCGCGCTTAAGACCTACATCTTGTGCCTCTTCTTTCACAAGAAAAAAAAAGGTTTCTGGTTCATAATACATAGTCAGGAACCCGATCTATCACTATGCCAGCCAATTTAGAGATTAACTCAACTCGCAATACATCCTACCTCGGCCTAATAACTAGGTACCGATCAATCGCATACCCAAGGATCAAGTTGCTTCCTAGGCACATCCAGGGGGGACCGGACAGCCGACCCCCCCCCCGCCCCAAACATGTAACAGGTATTAGAAGCGGCGCATATATAACAAAATGATGCCACTAATGTTTAATAAATAAGTAAATGAGTAAAGATACTTAGTCAGGGGGTAATAATATGCAATGATTCTCCTACCCATCCAGACAAAAACAAAAACAACAGAGAGAAAAAACAAATCCAATAAAAAAGGAGTATATCACATAAGAAGCAAATCCGTCATAATCTAATAAGAACCTAGCCAGGGAGAAAATGGAAGAAAAATCCACCAGAACATAAATTCCCCTTCCCCTTCTCTCTCTCAAGTCACAATCTTTGCAAAACACGGAAAAAAATCGTCTATTAAAGATAACAGAACAGAATAGGAGAAGAAGAAGAAGAAGGGGAAAGAACACGGAGAAAAAAATTGCAATCCTTACCCTTTCGTTCCTAAACTAGCGTTCGCCAAAGTCTATAATGATGTGTAGTAATGAAGAAGGACAATGATGTTGTAAATGTATGTATAATGGTACGTAAAATGTGTGTGTTTGTGTGTGTGTGTATGCATGCATTCTTTCGTGGTCGTGCGTCATGGTTTTCATGCAGGAGGAAAAAAGAAATTCAAACGAAACAGAAAGAAAAACAAAAATTAGAAACAGAAACGAAACAAGAGAATTCTCTCCCCTCCAGGAAAAAAAAACATTTGTCCCCGGTACTCCTTGCAGAGAATCAGCGTGTCCAACCAGATTTATGTACTAATGCCTCTTGTATTTCTGTCAACCGTGTTAGCAAGCAGGCAAGTATACAGTTTGATAGAGACAAAGATATTATCAGGTGCGAACTTACCTCGTCCATTCGCCTCCGGTTCTGTGGGTCAAGTGAATTTGTAGCTCCCATTAGAGTCTGCCCAATGGCTTTACTCGAGCCGATGAGAGGCCTGAAGATGATCGTAGGTGCCCGCTTGAGAACTGCCTTGGCAGCTCCCTGTGCACTTTGGCTATCCATCACTTCACCAGGTACGGCGATAATAGCATCCCGTGCCACGTTTAGGTCACGAGCAAGGCTCGAGTATGCACCCCTGAGGCCTTGGACCACACCTGTCGGTTGGTTGGCGTATAAGCTGATTTGTTTGGCCTCCTCGGAATCCAAATCTTCTTCTTCTTCCCACTCGATGTCTTCACGAACTTCAGGTTGCTTGACTAGTATGCCCTCTGCACCTTGGAGAGCGTACTGTGTCCCGACGGCTAACTTCGCTCCAAGTTTAACGAGTTCCGTACCCGTCGTCTTCGCAAACGCCGCTGCGCCTTTGCCGATGCTACGCACAATCCTACCATCTTTCCTGTATTCTTTTATAGGTATCTCAACTAAGTCCTTAAAACCACTACCGACGTTTACCAGAGAACGAACAGGGGCAAGGCCAGCGAGCACACCGGGCAGCTGGTTCCTCCTGACGTCCGGCGACCAAATATCATTTAGTGTCTTCCCAAGTCTGTCAAAGCCGGATACACCATAGATGATGGTATGTCTTAGGACCATCCGGGCCTGGTCGAGTACCAGGAAGTTCATAAACTCAGTCGTGTGGCCGGACCGCAGGCCAGCGTAGTCTACCCGTTTCGGCTTAAAGTCGAGTGTAACAGGTATTGAATTGACCTCGGCTCTCTGAACGAACGGTATATCGCTAGGTGAAGCATGTGTCGGCGCAGAATCGTCTTTGAACTCAAAGAATCGTGTTATGAAATCGAGAGCATCCTGGTCAACGTGCAAACGGAGAGGTAAAACTGTGACCTTCAACACAATCTCCGATGCCGCTAGTTCCGGCACCGGCTTTACGTTTAAAATCTCGAGATGGAGCATGCTGGTACCCATCTCTCGCTCACCGGCATCCTGGTCGTAGGTTGCGAACTTCTTCCAGGTTGAAGTGGGCACGTGGTCAAAAACGTCAAGGTCCTTAACGCGAACATCAACCGAGCTTTGAGTTTCACCGGAGCCTGGAGGAAAGGTTACGAGATCGATATTAATGCCTTTCAACTCGAACGTAACTTTGTGGCGCTTGCTCCGGTGCAGCTTGAGCTTCTTCTTGGTTCGATAGACGCCACCTTGCCGGCTCGGGGTGGCAGTGACTGCAGTCGTAGCTATCGACTCTGTCTCCGTAACGTTGTCATTCAATTCTTGATTGATGGCTTGTGCGAGTTCTCGAGGGTCTCGATTTGCAGGAATGCCTATGTATATTGAATTAAATAGGAAATCCCCAATCACTGTTTCCTCTTCGACAAATTCCATGTCGGTATTGGCACGGGCGCGATCATGGCGGGATTGTCGCTCAGTTGCTGTAGTCTCGATGTCATAAACAGCCTTCGAAATCACGTCCCGGGTGTGGTCCCAGTCGTATCCGTCGAAGAGGTTCCAAATGAAATGGACATCCCGAACACGGACTGCTACGGGACTCCTCTGGACTTTCTTGTAATTGGACTCATCGTATTCATTCTTCGTCGAGTTCCAACGATGAGTCGTACCTTCTATGATAGATCCAGACCCAAAATAGTTGTCATGGATGACAAGACCTTCGTCCTCGTCGAGCATATCATCTGGTTGGCTGCTAAAATTCGTGAGAAGGACGCCATCATTAGTGTCTTGTGTCGTGGTTCTCTCCGAGATTACCGAATCTGCAGGATCTACAAGCTCATCTTCTACAGACGAATGACCGTAAAAATTTGAATTGACAGCAAGAGGACTCGAATGGCCAGAATCTCCAAAGTCGAAGCCGGCGTCATCTTCGCCGCCGAGTTCCTGAGCTAGACCAAAATCGTTGTCGAAATCATATTCTCCCTCTGCCTTGCCAAACGCGTCTGCAGATATCGACGCAAGCAAATCTTGGACGGGAACGATTTTGGTTCTGTATTTTATCTCCTTGCTGGGTGGTGTTGGAGGGGATAGCGCATTCGCAAGCGCAATGAGCGTCTGCGTTGAGTCGGCACACGTTTCGAGAACGAGAAGATCATCTCTTAGCTCAACGTCAACCCATTTTTGTCCATCTTGCTGATTAGCGCCCACCTTAATTATAACCTTGGCGGCAGAGATATAACAGATGTCAACGTAACCGCGTTGGCATAGATCAACTATTTGCGGTGTAGAGGTGTTCGATGCCCGCCGCCTTGCGGTCGATGTAAGGCTTCTGGAATCCAATCGCGAGACATCGTCAATGAGAAGAACTGACGCCTTATTAAGATGTCCTAGAGCCTTGACATCATCTCCATTAGAGAGCGAAACCTCAACGTGGGCATCTGTCAAGGCGATCACCATCTTTGATGTCAATCCGAGAGGGTTGAGACCTAGCAAGCAATCTCGTAATACAAGATCAACCTTTGTCGGTTTGCCGTCTGGATTCTTACCTCCACCTGTCACTGATGCTGTGGCCTGCTGTTTCCCTGTGATTGCTGAATGTGCATGTTCCCCGAGGTTTGCGACTGAGGCTGCTAAAGTGGCCTCGAAATCTTGGGGTGTCGCGTCATCTGCAAGGCCTAGAAGGTCCATGATAGTTGGCACGCGATATTCGATGTCTAGGTGCCGCATTCTGAGCTTGATGACCGGCTCCATTTCATCACCAATTATCCTCATGGTCAAGACAGGACCATGTCCCACCTTCTCTAGAGGCGGGATGACCGAGTCAACCAATTCTTCGCTATAGTTACGCCGTAGGGAGACGGCTCCCACTCCTAGCGCGACCAAAGATGGTAACGTGATGTGACCGACCTCAAAATCTTTCAGGGAAGCCTGGATAGAGCCAAACTTCCCACCAACGTCGACTGTAGCATCTATATTTCGAACGAAAGCAAGCGTGAGGATACCCGGTCTGTCGTCTTCTGGAAGATACTTGGCAACGGTGGATAATCGGGCCACTTCTTCACCCAAGGCTGGTAATACCTGAAGCTGTGGGACCTGAGCAACGTTGACCTCAAAATCATCCACATTGACACGCAAGACACCACCTTTCCGTCTTTGCCGAAGGAGCGTGTCCACCATGATCTCGTCATCATTTTGATCAAATTTGTGTTTCGATGGGATTATTAGTTCCAAGAGCCTTTCCAGGTCATTATCCTTAGGTGTTGCCAAATACTCCAGACGCGTATTTGTTATAGTAACATCGATAGGAGGATCTGCCATTGAGTTCCGTATATAGGGGCCTGCTAGATGAATCTTGGATATTCCAATTCCGATTCCTTCTTCTCGGCTGACGAGCTTCACTGCACTCGAGTCTAGAGAGACACTGCAATCCTTCCCAACTAGGTCTAGGCGGAGACCTCCAAGCCTCATGTTTATCTTGTTTTCCGAATTTACCGATGTGTCATCTGGGCGTATCGGTGCATCAAATCTGACACCGCGCGATCGCGGAGGTGTTCTGGCTGGGCTTCGAGGTGTAGGTGATGCATTTGACGTAATGGATGAGCTCATGTTCAAAAAGCCGCTTAATCCACCAAACCAGCTGAACGTCTCATCTAATCTCTGGAGGTCTAACTTCACATGAAGAGGTAAGGTCTTAGCCTCACATTTCATTGACTTGGGTGTTTGAGTGAGCGTAAGCGAAACGTCTGCGCCGGCGGAAGGGAACGCATCCCTGACGGAAGCTCGCATCTGTATGCGTTGATCGAACGAGAGGATATCATCATTTCCATACCCAAACCTGAATTTTCCAACGTTGACTGATGTTACGGTTGACTCCTGTGATGTCGACAAGCCTACCTTCAGGTCTTGTAAGGTCGTGGTAAGGAGAGCATCGGCACCAAATGTAGCAGAACCGGGGTTCAATATTCGTTCCGGGGTATCAGCTATGCCTGTTAGTGTCTCGAGGAAATGTATAGAAATTTTCTCTACAACGATTCCAATATCAGGTAGAGGTGATGAACCAGTCTCTTTTTTGGTCTGCTTAGTCACGGGCTTTTCGGTACCCTCCTTCAAAGCGGCAAGAATCCGGGACACCACCATGGCTAACAAAATCCCAGTCGAAAGGTCAATGTGCACTTCCAGTGGTGACAGTATGATCTCTAGAGACTTGTCTAAAGGCGTCTTGGGAGCATGTGTCTGTGTCGTTTTAGCTATCGATGCTGTGGACTGGGCACCTTCGTATACAGAGAATGCTCCTGGAAGGTCAGGAGCGGTAGAGCGACTCAAAGAGCCATGAAGTGGTCCGAACGCAAGATCATCGTCAATAGATGACACAGGGATAGCTTGGTACTTATCCGACGGTAAGTAAAGCTGGATGGTATCTAATGAAACAAGTTCCTTGACTAGCCGTGTCGGGCCTTTCGGCGTCGCAGCCTCATCAGCCGGTGCATCATCAGCAGGATTTGGAGGATTTGTGTATAAACTAGGAGAGTCGCCATGAGGATGTACAACATCGAGATTGTCAAGAATCGGGTTATCCTCTACCACCGAGGATTGGTCTTGTGTAGGTTCAGGTTTGCTCTCCCAGTCGGGAGAATTTTCGTCACTCGAAGGTTCTGAATCCCATGCTCCTGGCATGCCCTGATGACCTACTTGAGAAGCATCTTCCGCGTGGGAAAAGGCGCTCATGTACATACTCTCAGCTTCCTCGTGACTAAAAAGATGAGACTGTGTAAGATCTTCATTAAGAGCTGGAGGTCCTTTGTCACTTCCTGCAGTCGAATCGACGTAGTCCCGTAGCGACTCGGTAGAGCCCTCTCCCCATGGGCCTACCTCTTCAAGCATTGGCACAGATTGTACAGTTTGCTCAGGGGATGTCCAGGGGTCTCGCGGTGCTTGAATATCTGAATGAGCAAGAGGAGCCTGTCGTGGAGTTTGTGGAGATTGGGGCACCAGAGCCCGTGGAGTTGAAGGTGTTGACCTCGATCCGTCATCTTGAATTAATGAATGAATCGACGCGGAAGCTGAACTAGGTTCCCTGGATACCGGTTGCCGACTCTCCAAGACTGGAGAAGTAGCCGCAACTGACGAGACCATCGAATTAGTCCGTGATAGAGCCGAGAAGACATTGGCTTCGGAAATCAGGCACGCCCGGATCTTGTTCAGCTCGACATATCGTTTCCCTTCCTTGTGGATTATCTTGCGGGAGTTCTCGTTCGCTGCCTGGCCCACCTCCGTCGTAACGCCTTCGGCAACAATTCCGTCGATGGCAAGCTGGAAGGTAACCAACTCGTTGACTGCTGAGTTAGGCTCCACTGGAACTTCAACATCTAGCTGACAGGAGATGCCCTTAATAGCCAGCTGCAAACGATCAGCCATGCCCTTCAAGAAATCGGCGAGGAAGGCGGGGAGCGAGAGCGGCTGTCCCGTCCCCAGGGGGAAATCGTCGTCACTCCCATCTTCACTGCTCGCTACGGATGCAGCCAAGTCTTGGGTTTCCGCTGCTAGGGCTGCCTGGAGATCTGCCTTCTCTTTGTATGACTGGGTCTCTAGGAACGACTGGGCTAGGTCGATAGCGTGGGGGACCGGTTCTTCCCGATCTGAGGGCCGGGGGTCCTTGCTCTTAGGGGCCCCCTTTCGCGTGGTCTTGGGTTCTGCTTGCGAAGCAACTTTGAGCTTGATTTCGACGCCGTCGGCCTCAACAATGATGGGGTTTGCGTGGATCGCAGCAGGGACAGTGATTCGTAATACGAGGACTTTGGCTTTCTGGATTTCGATCGAGGGTGGCAGCTGTAACAACGGCTCTAGTTTCTGTTGCGACGCGAGAGTTAGCCCGCTAGGCTCACGATAATCAATCTAGACAGGCAATGTCCACATGCCTGTATCTTGAGAGCCACGTCCTGGAACGTAAGTTGGCTATTCTTGCCCCATGCGAGGTCGAAATTGTCTAGGTCTAAGGTGTCGGTTTCGAAGTAATCCAGCTTGGCCAAGGTGTATCGCAACAGCCGCTTGGGCATGTTGGAGGACCAGAAGGACTGGAAGAAAGTGGCCATGCTGGACGACGTGGACGCAGGCGGCGCCGGGATGGGTGGAGGGGAGTGTACTGAGGAGGGCGGGAGCTTCACCGACGCGCGCACCGCGTGTGGGGGACGAGATGTTGGCGGTTGTCACGATAACCCAGAGAATGGGATGCGGGGTGGAAGATCATGTCGTCTACACGGAGGGCTAATGAAGCGCAGGGTCTAGAAGGCTGTCGAAGTAAGAAATACTAGGTAGACAAGCAAGTAGGTGGTAGGTTGGTCGTTTGGGTCGAAGGATGGTGAATCAACTCGCCGAGCTGTGTTTGTCTGCTGCACCTTGTGCAGGGGAGCAGCGTCGGCGGGAGGTGGTGACCCGATGACGAAGAGGGTGTTGAGTCGGGGGGCAGTGGTCGGGTGTCTGTGTGTCTGTGTGTCTGTGTGTCTGTGTCTCTGGTTGGTTGAAGGTTAGTCGACCCTCCCAAGGCAAATGTTGTCTAAGTTTAGGTACCGGCAGTGCTGGATTATGTACCTAAGGTAATGGTAGAATGTGAGTTGGCCGGCCGTCCGTTGACGTGAACTCACTCCGGAGTGTGTCATTTGACCCACCCTGCAACCCCCACATCCAGCCTATCAATCATCCTATCAAGCCTATCGATAGCTACCTATGAGCTAGCTCACTCTCTACGAAGTCCGCTAACGTCAGTTACTTTGCATCGGCTGACTAAGGGGATCACATTTATGTGTATGCTATAAGGAGTAACATGAAACGAGGGAGTTGGTTAATGAAAAGGCAATCTTGAAATTAAAACACTGATGACTTGGTTGTGTTTAACAGTTTTTATGAGGCACTCCGGTCCAATTATGTCCTTTGCTTACCTAGGTAGGTAGCTAAGTTATCTACTTAGCCAGATAATAATCGTTCCTTTGAGTCAAGGTAATACATATTCTTGTGTCTCTTTTTGCAATGTTACCTGCCCTTTTTATGTCCTCTTCATAGGTAGCTTTTCAACGTAGAACAAGCTTAATTCACTGTAGCCACTTGCCAGGTTGATATGCAATTCTGCCAATACCTTTTTAAAAAAAAAAAAAAAGGCGATAGATAGAATACCTATCAGATTAGATGAAGTCTGAGACTGCTAGAAGTCGGATGAGCTTGTCCTGGCCGAGATGTAAAGCTAGATATTTTCAAGCCTGAGATCACCAAACAAGTGGAAGCGCGTTGGCTCACTTCTAAGCTATGTACAGGACAGAGGCAGGTAGAGCAGTAACCTTCAAGCTTTCACCTAGTGTAAGCTTTGCAATTTAAAGTCTCAGCATACAAAGTAAGTACCTACCTCCTATGTACATACTGGTAAAGCAAGTGGGGCTAATACAAATCAATGATATTCCCACATTCAATGTTCCCATTCCCTCCATCTAAGTGGTAGTTGTAATGATGTTGCAGACTGGAATTACGGGCTACCTAACCTAGTTTCCTCTATCCGTCACAACATTCAATAACTTAAATATATGCAAAAAAAGCACAGGCCACCCACCTGCCCCCCACGAGATGACTTCCTAGGAAGTCGCCCCGCTTCGCTTCGCGTGAACATCCCCCTCAACTATTACGCACTCACGTGGTTCATGTTATTGTATAGAGAGCGGCACGGGACCTGGCGACAACCAATAGACCCGAGTCAACATTAACTTCTCATCTACCCGCTTCACTACTTCCTCGCGCTACGTCTTATATCTACTCGTATCCAGGACTGACCTATGTTGACACCGCAGTTGATCTTCCGTGATTTTCTGTATGCTCGCATTAGGTATTAAGTCTCGCGAGAGCTTGCTCTATAAATAAGCTTTCCGTAGTCACGTAGAATAACACGCCGATGTATCCGATTTAGTTAGTTGAGGATGCGGAGTAAGATTTACCTGCTCGGCGGTAGAGCTACATTGGTCCGACTGGCAGAACGCTCCCGACTACCTAACCGTATTATTGCAACCTGTTCGTGAACCTATAATGAGAATGGGTGTTAAGTGAATGAGTAACAAATCGTATTCTATACTAAGAAGGATACTACTGCGGTCCTCACCCTCATCGGCACCCTGCTCATATGCCTTGGTTACCACACATACAATGCGATAATCATCACCGATATGAGGGACACTGATCTAAGATACCTTCTTTGTCCTTAACAATCCACTTGTCCCCAGTCTCATTTCGATACTGTAACACCGCCTTTGCCTCTACCATACGCTTGCGCGATCCTCTTGCCGACCGACTCGCCACTCCAGTACGCACCCGTGACCGTCCCTAGCGCGACAAACGGCGCCGTGTGCTCGCCCGCCAGCCACAGACCCTGCTCCGGAAGTCCCTCTCGCATGGTTTCTACAGCCACGTCGCCTTCTTCCAGACCAACCTGGAAGTTGCTGTAGCTTCCGTTGCCGGCCAGGTCGTCTTTCAACCAGTCCGTCGCGAAACAGCCCGTAGGTTGACAGTCCGGCGAGCCCTCATCGTACCCCGGGAGGCGTGAGTAATATGGTTTGAACCACTCATATAGAAACGCCTGCCTCTTCTCTTCGGACGGAAGTTTCGCCACCTCGCTTGTAAGGAACTGTGACTGCTCGCCGTACGTGTAGAACAGCAACGTCGGTTGAGAGGTGGACAGCGTCAGAGAGGACAGCTCCACGATCTCCTGATTCCATTTCTGAGGATTAGAGTCTGGTGCATAGCTGGGGGCGAGCACTTGACAGAACCCTTGTATCACACGATCCTGGGGATCAGTGGGTTGCCAAAATGCCTTTGGAAAGCTAATATAAACCTGAAGATATGTTAGGACGCAGCCCTACCACCAGAAAATAAACAAGAAACCTCACTTTCTCAAGACATCCGTAGCCTATGCTCGTAATAGCATTCGCTAACTTTGCCGGTAGTGGCGGGACGAAAGCTTGCGGGTGTTTTTTGAGCCATCCAAGAGGTGCTGTGAGAACAATCTCGTCAAACTCTAGCGTTTCTCCGCCCTCAGTACAAACCTTCAGCATACCGCCGTCATCGTCAGTGCTATGGATCTCGTTGACCACTGTCTTGTACCTAATTTTTGCTCCCTCGACTGCGGGTTTCGCGATGAGTTCGAGAATTTTCTTGTAGGAGTCTGCACAGAACAGGTTCTCTTCGTCATCTGTTAGTCCCTTGCCATGCGTTACAAAGGGTGTATGAGATTAATTGCTCACCGCCGTCTATGCATTCTTCAAGCCAAAAATACTTTAGACTTTGGGTAAAAATGTGGCTCCCAACATATGCGCCCCACGATTCGGCTAACTGGAGGAGAATCTTCCGTTTCTCCTCATAGTCTGGTTTTGTGTCTGGTATCTTCCTAGTAACCTCCTTCCGGAAGAAATCCCAGAGACTTTCATCCGGGCTGATTGTTGCGCAGTTCTTATTACTATAGGCAAAGGCTTCCGCTATGATATCCCACATTATGCCCGAGTATATCGTAGCATGTGACAAGGGAAGTAGTGTTCCTGCTTCATCAACCACAGCGGTTTTGGTTACCCATGATCCTACCGCCGTTTCGGTCTGCTTTGCAAGGTCCAATATGGGATTGTCATTTGTACCGTGAATCCAATTCGGACCGGCATCTACTAGGCGCCCGGACGGCAACGTTGCTTGGTGTACTCGGCCTCCGAGTCTGTTTCGACCTTCAATCAACGTCACTTGAAAGTCATACTGCATGAGAATGTCGGCGCAGCGTAGGCCAGCAAGCCCAGCTCCGACGATTCCGATATGAGGTTTGCGACCGGGACTTCGTGCTCGGCGCTATGAAAAGTGTGAGTCTGACGCTGTAAACGAGGAATAACTCATCTGAGCAGCCACTCCTAGGAGGGCCTGGTGAGATCTGGCCGCTTCAGCCACAGACCGTTACCACAAGCACTTCTCCCACAAGTTGAAGCCTTAGAGCTTCAGCGGGGTATACCTTTCCGGTCCTGACCGCTAAACGTATGGGCTCTGTCATCTCCTCGGTATTCAGCTCCACAACGTTATGGTGGTGATAGGACTTCAAGTCTCTCCAAATTCGCGACGTTTTCCGCTCCGAAGCTCTAGTAAACGAAACGACATGAGCGTCCATTGTTTGCAAATAAAGTTAAGGGGAAGAGAAAATGAGTATACGGCCGTGTGGGTTTTCCCAGGGATAAAATAATGTATTCGGGATTGCTACTCAAGAAAGCAGGGCAAAGGCAAGGACAATCAAGAAATAAATAGGGGTCAGAATATCGTAGATGAACGAATCTGATGTATGTGGCAGGTCTAGTTGGTGGAGCTTGGACACTTGTGTAAGTGAGGTGAGTGGAAATGGCCAAGTCTAAAGCTGAGGGCTTAGGTAAGGCTTCACAGGACCCGGCACTTGCTTAGACATTGACACGGGGTTAAGGTTTATCTGATAGTAAAGGCGGAAACCAGGGAAGGAGTCGCTATAGACAGGTAGCATTATCTCACATCTCGGATACGGAAAAGGGGGGGTGAGATAGGAAACCGGCGGTCTTAGCCATCCACAACTATTTGACAGAGCAATAGTTACCGAATTTAGTTACACATAGATAAAGAGCCGCATACAAAAAGGAGCGGCGTTATTGACGCGGTCGACGATATACTAGTGTAAGTGACCCGCCCCTAAGGAGGTTGGGGTCTATGTAATTGGGTAAACAAGCCCTTCTGGATCTTCATCCAGTTATTCAGGCTCTACTAGTAACAGCAGCCCGTTGGTACCGGCGTCGGAAGACACAGAGGTGGGAAGTGATAGGCAGATCTAGGTAAGTGGGAAACCACCAACTTGCATATCTGGAACAAGAGACACGTAACATACCGCAATCGTAAGCGTAAATGTGGTCCTACCCCCTTCATACAGAAAGGGTTGATAAGTGTGAATTGTCAGCAAATGAATGATAAGAAGGTTGTCTGGTCGAAGGGACGCAGAGAATAAAGAGATGGATGGGCTAGACTGCGGTAGAATAGAAGAAAAAGAGGGAAGATGGGACTTTGGGACTTGGCGTGTAAGATCTGACCCCAGATCTTGGAATGGTCCGAATTGGTGCACTAAAAACGTTGGTGTGGGGGAGCCCAGCTGTCACCTGCACTACATGACTTATCAAGCTTGAATATGCCGCAGCGTGAGCTCGTACATGCCCCCTAGGTAGGTACCTAGTTGTTTGGGAAATAGGGGAAGTATGTTGTGGCATGTGAGAATTGCGGAGATTCCTAGGTAGTGGTAACTACATAGGTATGTAGGTACCTACTGTACTTAGTACCTCTAGGTAGCGTCCTATTCTGGCCAATGAGCGCTCAGGCACTGACTTATCTAGATACTGTATAAGTCCAGCTAAACGCATATGGTTTTGACCATGCACTTTACCAGGATTCATACTCCAAACCGGGTCTAACAAGGGGGGCATGCTTCGTACCAAGTTGCCGTTCCGCCAATCAAGACGCCTCCAATTCCAACATGACCGATGTTTAGCTCACAGGCTCAGTGAGCCGAGGCATTCTTGACGTCAAACAAGGCCGACAAAGAGTCAGATCTAGCTTACGAGCACCTCCCTCGGTTGTAGCAGTAGTAGGTAGTGATTAAGGTAGGATCATGAATCGCCGTTGACTTTTCTCTATCTTCTTTCTCTCCCTCAACCCTAACCCTGCCTATCGTCAGCCCCCGATCGCTCTTGATCCATCCTCTCTAGAGATTCCGCCTCAATTGGCCGCTGTAAACACAACTTATCTTGTATTCGCCTCGTCTTAAGTGGTCACTAGTCGATCGTTCGTTTCCCGCCGGTGCTCTCGCTCTCTTTCTACCGCTACCACCCCCCTCGCCATGGCAAAGACGTATACGCGCGACGAGGTCGCAAAGCATAATACCGAGGACTCTGTGTGGTTCATCGTGGACAGCAAAGTCTACGACGTGACCGAGTTTGTAGACGCACACCCCGGCGGCGAGGCGGTCCTACGGCAAGTGGCCGGCCAGGATGCGACGGTAGCCTTCTACAACCTGCACCGGCACGAGGTGCTAGCCAAGTACGACGACGACCTCTGCGTCGGCACCGTCGAGGGTGAAACGCCATCCATCGCGACTCCGAAGCCCGGCGACTTGAGCGACGTACCTTACGCCGAACCCCTGTGGTTGACTCCTACCTACAAATCCCCCTACTACAACGAGAGTCACCGCCGGTTACAGCGCGCCGCCCGCGTATTTACCGACACGTACATCACGCCCGAGGCGCAGGCCCGCGAGCAAGACGGCAAGTACATCAGCCAGGAATTGGTGGATCGCATGTCGAAGGCGGGCATCCTACACATGCGTCTAGGCCCGGGCAAGCACTTACACGGCGTGAACCTTCTCGATGGGGCCGTCAAGGGTGAAGAGTTTGACTACTTCCATGACCTGATCATAGGGCAGGAGTCAGCGCGGTCGAACGCCCGGGGCTTCCAAGACGGGTCGCTAGCAGGTATGGTCATCGGCTTACCCTGCATCATGAACTACATGAAAGACCAGAAGCGCAAGAAGGCCATCATGGACGAGGTGTTCAGTGGTAAGAAGTATATGTGCCTAGCCATCACCGAGGCGTTTGCGGGGTCCGACGTCGCGGGTCTGCGGACAACAGCTACCAAAACGCCAGACGGCAAGCACTACATCGTCAATGGAACCAAGAAGTGGATCACAAACGGTGTATTTAGCGACTACTTTATCACAGGTGTCAAGACGGATAAGGGCCTGAGCGTGCTGCTTATTGAGCGCGGCGAGGGCGTTGAGACCAAGCCCATCAAGACGTCATATTCTCCCACCGCCGGAACGGCATACATCAGCTTCGATAATGTGAAGGTTCCTGCCGAGAACCTCCTTGGCGAGGAGAACAAGGGCATTTATGTCATCCTAAGTAACTTTAACCATGAGCGTTGGACCATGGCCTGTGAGTCCTCTACACCCCCCCCTCTCTTTTGCTTTGTAAGTAAACAGATAACTAATCGTCTCAAACTGAAAACAAATAGGCGGCTCCATTCGTATGTCCAGGACTATCGTAGAAGAGTGTCTCAAGTGGGCTCACCAACGCCTCGTCTTTGACAAGCGACTCATTGAGCAGCCCGTAATCAGGCAAAAGTACATTCTTAACACTCATCCCCCAGCTAAAAGGGAGAAGAAGAAGAAATTCGACTAACTTCGCATCTCTCTCTCAGGCTCGCCAAGATGATCGCCCTCGTCGAGTCCAACCAGGCCTGGCTCGAGATCATCACGTACCAGATGTGCAACATGCCGTACCGGGAGCAGGCGAAGCACCTCGGCGGGCCTATCGGCCTGCTCAAAATGAGCGTCACGCGCGCCGCCCACGAGATCGCCGACGAGGCCGTCCAAATATTCGGCGGCCGTGCCCTGACCCAGTCCGGTATGGGCCGTGTCGTCGAGATGTTCCACCGCACCTACAAGTTCGACGCCATCCTCGGCGGTGCTGAGGAGGTCCTTGGAGACCTCGGCGTCCGCCAGGCCATGCGCCAGATGCCGAATGCTAAACTGTAAATAAATAAGAACAGAATTTATATTTACCGGATCGAATCAACTTGAAAGATATGGATGTGACGTGATGTATAGTCCCGGCTTCTGTTTGAATGCATGTATAGATGTGTATGTATACAATGTATATACGATGTCAATAAAATTACGTCAGGGGGTATTACATTGAGAGGCATGATCAGGAGCTTTATATGGGCAATAGGACTGACATTATCATTATACGAGAAGTACCAGAGACTAAGTACGATGAATCTCTAATACGAGCGATTGATAAAAGCCCCATAACTTGACCTAAGTGCCTACCTATGGAGCCAGCTGACCGTCAGAATGAATATAGTTCCTGCCGAGGACATAACAACATCGTCTCGCCTCTCTCTTCCTTGCCTACCTTGAATAGGTAAACTCTATAATGAAAAGGAACATGCGCCATCCGAGAATTAAGAAAATCCGAAAGGTTCCAAAAAGTACAAAACAGAAAAATAAAGGGGTAAAGGGAGAAAAGGGAAAAGGTAAATACGTCTCAATCCCCGACCCAAACATCCTACTAATGTTGTCTCTCCTAGCAATTTACACGCCCTCGGCTCGGCCCACAAACCCTTCCCATCTTCCGCCCCAACGGAAGGATCACTCGATTTCTATTTCTAACCCCCAGTATTTTCCAATAGTGGGTTAAGGAGATAGATGCAGAAAGCTCAAGTTCGTCTCCGGCATGCAGACAAGTAGACAAGCAGGCAAAAATCGGTCATGGCTGGAACCCCTGGGTCAGCATCTGATGGGTCATGATCTGGCGGTTTACGAGCGGCAGCCTTCTACGCCCGCCGTACGGCGGTCTCGGGGGTATCTGGGTGTGGTGGTGGCTCTGGCGATTGGCCGTGGCGATCTGGCCGTGGTGACTCCCGCCGTTACCGACGAGGGGGGTCGATTCTCCATCCCCCGCTCCTCCTGCTCCTCCTCCTCCTCCTCCTCCTCCTACCCTTCCTCCTCCGCTGCTGCCGACGCCGCCGCCGCAGGCCGGATCGTTGAAATACCGTGCCGGGTCGCCGAGCACCGAATGCGCCGACTCGGTGTGGCGCTTGCTCGTGCCGCACTCCTCGCACACGACCCAGACCACCTTCTCCGACGGGCTGCGGCCCCGGCGGATCGTCGTCCGCGCCGTCGTGTCGGTCCGGAGCGTGTCCATGCTGCGCTGCGACGACAGCGAGGATACCGAGGCGGCTACGGTGGGCGGTCGATCTCCGGTTACCGACGACGGGGCTGTCAGGGTCTCCATTGGGGACCAGCGCTTGCTCGGGCGGTTCTCCTTCTCCTTGTCTTTCTTCTTTTTCTTGTCCTTTTCCTTTTCGTCCTCGTGCGTGATGGTGGGAGGTGGCCGAGGCGGCGGCAGCAGCGGTGTGGTCGGCTTGGACGACTCACTCCTCTCTGGATCCGACGTCTCGCGCTTAGTTTCGCCCTGCTTCCCGATGCGGATAAACGGAACTAAGATGAGCGATAGACCTGAGAAAGCCGTGGTCGTGATGAAGGTATTCGTATATGCAAGTTCGAGACTAGGAACGTCCCCCTTTCCGTCGTATGACGACCAAACCGCAGTAGTGACTGCCATGCCGAGGGGAACCCCGAGACGGCTTGTGGTTTGTAATAGCGAAGCTCCGATTGAGTGATGCTTCAGTGGGAGGGAGGATAAGATGTACAACTGGGGTCTTGTCAGTCCCGCTCGCATCATCCCTATTACCCAGACCTGACAGAAATCATGCTTACCGATCCAACGTTCATAGTCCAGTCCAGTCCAATAGTACTCAACATAATAGACGGGAATATCCAGGCTAGGTAGTTATTTCCCTGCCTCAGGAACACGAGAAGCACGTTGCTTAGTACCATTGCGGAGGCGGCGATTGCTAATAGCACAGTTCCCGGGATTTTATGCATAATCAAGCCAACAAGGGGGCTGAATAATAAACCCATGAGTGCCTGCGGCAGCAACCTCACGGCTACATCGAATGGCTTGAGGTTCTCCAACTGCTGCATGAACATCGAGACCCAAAACAGCTGCGAATAGAATGCCATCGAGGCACCCAGTGCGCAGATAATGACCTGTGTTATACGTGAGCGCCGCCCGTGACTTTGAGGTGTTCGACGTGAACTCACCAAGGTTACACTCCAGTTCTCCCAGATTGACGGAGGTATCATTGGGGTTCTGGTGACATTTTCCCAAAGAATAAAACATCCAAGCGACAAGACTCCGAGCGTCAACAGGAGGATAACCGTCGGCGTCTTCCACGGTTCCGGCCCCTCGGGGCCTAGCATTAGCGAGGTAGTGAATAGGAGAACGCCGGTAAGCAAGAGGATTAATCCAAGCCAATCGAACTGCAGCAGGGCGGCCGTCCTTCTCGGGGTCGCGGCCAAGATAACAGGGAGCGAGTTCCGCCCGGTGAGAATACGCAGCTCCGCTTTCTCCTCAGGGGCCGTCTGGGGCTCGGACACGTTCGGGACAAACACCCAGGCGAGGGCAGACACGACAGCGTACAAGGCAGCCAGGGAAATAAAAGGGGCTTTCCAGCTGATCTCGAGGGCCAGCGCCCCGGATCCCAGACCGCCAATGATAGTCGCTGCCGGAGTCCCCATCAGGAAAGACGAGAAGACCATGTTCTTGCGCCGGGAAGAGACCGGGTACGCGAGACTCAGGATGCCGAGGGCGATGGGGATGTTGGCGGCACAAGCGATACCCGTCAGCCCGGAAATGACGTCGAGCACGATGCCGTTTGGCGAGAAAGACGTGCAGGCGACGAGGGTGGCGAAAGCTACCAGGCTGATGACGAGAAGCGTCTTGCGGGGCAGCACGGGAAACGTGTCGGCGATGTGGCCGAAGGGGAGGAGGAAGGCCCCCGTCGTCAGTCTAGAGCACGGGTTAGTGGGCTCCAGGATCGTCTCGCGGGGTGGGGGAAGTAAATGATTAACTGTACCCCGAGCTCGCTGTGGACCACGCCAGCTGGGCTGGGGTCATGCTCAAGGATTGAGCTATCGAGACGGAGACGACGACGATGGATCGCTGGAGGAAGACCGGAGTCGCGGCGGCAAAGGCTATGAGGCCGACGAACAGGCACTCGTGCACGGCGTTTTTGAGGCATTCCGGCCGGCTTCCGGCAGGCAGGGGGCACCGGGTCTCTTTGGCTTCGTCATTGAGACACACATCGTGGAGCTCGTCGGAGGACGAGTCAGTAGGCACGTCAAGAAACACCCACGAGTCCTTCTCGGAAGACATTCTCTTGGTTTTTTTCGGTTTTAATTTTTTTTTCCCTTTCAAAGTAGAGCGAAGAAACGGCAGAGAGTTGATGACAGAAATCAAGGCAAAAGCAATCGGTCAAAAAAGAAGAAGATAACGCTTGGAACGAGAGAAATCAATTTGGATGACTGTTGAGGGGGATGGAGGTTGTCTGAGCATTTGATCCAAGGGGGCCGATGGAAGTAGAAAGGTAGGACGCAGGTAACGCCTATCTCTCTGTGTTCTTTCCTAGACAGCTTAGGGTCTTGAAGATTGACACACCACCTTGCAGTTGCCAGATACATTCTCTTTTCTTTTGGGAAAGGGCTCGACTCAAGACATTTAATAAAGTATATGATAGTTCCGTTCAGACATCCTCTTCATACCTTGATCCACATCCCCTATTCTGACAAAACCATTACCTCTATATCACCTCTATAACCAGCGACTTCGTTCTTTTGTCTCGGCCAAGGAACAGCTACAGAAAAAAAAATGAAGCCGTCCAATCTCCTCCATCTCTTTGGCGTTCCCACTCTTGTCCAGCTCGTGACAGGACTGCCGCCCTTCCACGTCGCTATACCACCCTTTCCCCTACTCAACGCCACCTCTTTCAAGGGTACGGGTCCCAACTCTACGAATGCCAACGCCACCGTGGCATGTTTCCCCTTCGCGGATCCGCATTGCTGCATCGACAAGATCGTCTGCGAGTGCCGTAATGGTAAGTGCATACTTTTTTGATAGGTTATCCTCCAGTTCTCACGAAATTGTGTAACTAGGCACCTTCTATAGTATCAACCGCAGACATAATGATACGGACTTCTGCACTCCACCTGGCAGCGAGGAATACGGCGGGGATATCAGCTCGGTTCCCGGCTGGTGCTGCTAGACAGGCCGGATCATGGAGGAATTGGAAGTTGGCAACAAGGATGTGTGAGATGCGACAGGTGTCCGAAGGGCTCTTCACGCCCATTTCAAAAGTAGACGACGGAGGTAGACATCGATACAGCCATTGATTGGACTCTTCATCTTTCAAGACCTTGGGGTACTTCTTGGCTCGCAAATTCGACATTGTTTGTTCTCAGGTATCTGCTAATATCACATTCCCCTTCCTTCGCAATGCTATGAAATATGCCTCCCGTGATTCCTAGGAATGTCGTTAAGTAATCGAAAAGTATATCGGCAACAGAAAGACGTACACTTCTTGACGAACTCGGCTTTTCCCTGTGAACTTTGGCAAACATCTTCTTAAGCTTCTGCTCTAGCTCCTTGTCGTCTCCTCCTTGGTAGAATTTGCAGACGAAATGTCCGTCGGGCCGAAGGGTATCACTTGCAAATTGCAAGGCGGCGCGGCAGAGGTCCTATATGATACGTAGTGAGCTATGTGCTACACGCAATCATTTCTTGTAAAGAATAAGAGCTCTGTGACCCACCATGCTACCCGTGTGGTCGCGAAGACTATTACCGCTCGTGTTCATCATCCTGGATCGGTGATACGCGTTATTCATTGTCATCACGGAAAAGCCCGCAGTTTGCGGCCAGGGTTCTGACATGTCACTTAAAACCAGCTGCGACACGGTTAGCCATTATCATAGACTCCGAAAACTCGGGCATTTCGTTAGTCATACATCAACGATCTTTCCTTCGCGCTCAGATGCTTTGAGATCCTCCGCCGATTCGGCTCGTTCGGTATCGATGTAGCTAGGCCGCTCGGAAATGACACCCTCACTGTCATCCCAAGGAGAATTTTCGTTTCCCGGTTTCGCAAACTCCATGAGATACTCCTTGACTAGGTTCTGAACGCCTGGAGACAGGAAGTTTCCTTGGATAGTCGACACCCCCTTTGGCGGCTGTGCCGGGATGAGGTCAATACCTACGACACGCCCGTGAGGTCTCGTGCGTTCCACCGCAACCTAAGTATTATAAGTGATGCGCCTTGGCGAGGCTACATCTGGCTTACCTGCGACCAGCTCCCTGGTGCATAACCCTGGGCTTTTTAGTTCTATAGACCTAACTCAGGATGGGCCACTCACGAGATCTACCACTGTCTGCCCTCTTCTGAAAATGCTGTACTTCGAATCAATCTGTAATGGGGAGAGCGAGACATCAGCCCTGCTCTTCAATGATCCATCCCGCGGTCCGCGAAACTCACTTCAAGCAACTTGAACGCCGCGCGGCTCTTGAAACCCTGAACTTTCGCCTGGCGAGCGTAAGGGTCACTGTCTTGGCGTTGTTTCCACGATGATGCCCATCGCGCACGTTCACGTGTGACCAGCGCAGGAGTGCTGGCAAGAGTGTGAGATGCGACGAGGAGTCGGACGGCCGCCGGTGCAACAGTCCTCACGAGCCTTCCATTACGAGGCGTGGCAATCCTTAGCAACGCCTGCATCAACGCGGGAGAAGCAGGGGGCGGCGCTCATACGCTATCCAATACCAGTCAATTAAGGAAAGAAAGAAGTTGAAGTAAGGAAGTTGAAGTAAGGATTGGCGCAAGTCGATGATGGAAGCCGTGAAACATGTAAAAATGCCTACGTTGAAAATCTTGAAAAATCGGGTTATGCACTATGATGAATTATACTTTAAAAAGGAAAACACAACTCGGATAGTCGCATATCATGTACAAGAACTTCAACTAATCCACACCTGCGAACGGGCGTTCACATCTTAGCCTAACTATATGTACCTACCTTGTAGGGGTGGTCAATGCACCCAGGGTTTAAATGCAATTTTTCAGTAGCTACACCAGATTCTCTGGACCATCAGAATTACAACCCACGTTCGTTTTCTTTTGGTTTGCTTCATCCACTACATCAACCTCATAAGGTACATACCACATAATACTTGCAATTGATGGCTTCCCCCTGTGGGGTGGTCCATGCACCAAGGGTTTAAATGCAAAATTTTCAGTAGCTAGTTGATATTCACTCTCCACGCCTAATACAACACCAATCCTTTCTTTTTGGTGGCTTTAATCATTCAATTCAACACCCCCATTACGCTACTCAAATAGGGGGGTTCAGACATGTCATATTTCTCGGAGTGATCTTATTGCCCAACGAACAGCACAACTGGAGCCTTTAGCTAACCAAACCCGTCCACCCGGGCTAGAGATATGAGTGTTGAGGCGGGAGCGTGAAAGACACTTGCTATCAAGCTGGATGTGCTCTCACCCCCCTTTTTATATTTCGTCATATTATCTAAAAATACAACCCTCAAAAACTACATAGCACGTTATTTGCAAGGCCATCGCATTCGTCGAATCTGAATCCAGTTCTTGGCGTCAAACTCCCGTCCCCCAATATTCCAACTGTGAAGACGCGGCTTTGAAATCACATCCATTACATTATATTATACCGGATATACCGGACGCCTTGGGGGGAGGTTTATAGGAAACGAACCCACAGCAACGATGGCGAGAAAAAAGCCCAAGACAAGTCTCAGGTCTAATGCAGGACCGTCATCGCCGCCACCATCGGCGTCGGCGCCGTCACTTGCTCCGAAACCGAACTCCCGGCCCCTCAGCAACTTCTATGTGCTCCTCTTCGCCGCCGCCGCGGGCCTGTTCATGTGGCTGATGCGCATAGAGTCAGCACTGGAGGACGTGCCGGTGAGATTTCTCCCGCAGGTCGAGGCGGCGCGTCTCGACGACGGCACGCCCCTCGTGGCCCGGTACACGGGGTTCGCACCCCTGGACAACCTGCTGCGGGTCCTCGTGGTGGCCTTCATCGCCGGACCGACCGGCTCGGACCCCTCCGTGCGCCTCCAGCAGGTGCACTTCCTCGGCAACCTGTTCGGTGCCCTGTGCGTCTGGAATGTCGAGGCGTGCCGGCGGCGGAATGCCTGGAGGTTGATTAGCTTGTAAGTCGTTGTTCTCCTTTATTTTTACACATCGTCCCCTGCTTTTTTATATACTGTCTCCCTCCCTGCTAGTACATTTCATATATATATATATCTACCCATCCCCTCAGTCTGTAAATCCCCATGGGACTATTACGTCCATAGCTCCACGGGTTCTCGCCCAAGCTGAGAGAAGCCAGTGCAGTAGCCTGACTACCTAGACTCGATGTAAGCTATACTATTAAACAGACCAGCTAACACACCGAGCCAGCACCGCCATTCTCGCGCTCTTCTACCAAACCATCGGCAGCGCGATCATCGTCCCACTGTATTACGCATCCCACATTTACATCTCCTCTAGCCCTACATACTACGCCTCCGGGCGGTCCGTCCCGCTGCCCCGCGCGCGCGCCCTCCTCCTCTCCTCGGTCGTGGGCTATCTCGTGCCCACCGTCGCCATGTACCTCCCCTGGGGGTCGGTCCGGACGACGCAGTACCTGACGGCGCTATGGCAGCCGTCGCCGGCCTTCATCAACGTCCTGCTCTTCGTCGGCTCGTCCCTACTATCACTATCCCCATCCCCAACCGCATCCTCGCAGAAGCAGGCCAGAAACGCAGACGTCAAGCACCTAAAGCGCGCGTATCTGTTCGCGTTCGTCGTCTCCGCCCTCTCGCACGCAGGGGTCATCTACCTCTGTCTCTTCCCCTCGCGGTTCCCGCTCCTGACCTCCCTATCTCACGCCGGCACCCCTTCCCTGCGCAGCGTGTTCCTCCCCAGCCGGCAGACCCGGAAGGCCACCACTGCGGCAGGCCTGCACTACATCTTCCAGGTCGACGAGTGGGGGCTCTTCGTGCCCTCGCTCCTGTGGTGCTGGGTCGCGGTGGGCGACGTCCTGCGCCTGCTGCCGCGGAGAGGCGGTAGCAGCAGCAGCAGCAGAGCTGTAATACAGCTTGGCACGGCCGCTGGCGCGATCTTCGGACTGGCGGCGGTTTTCGGGCCCGGAGCCGCGATGGCGGCGGTTTGGAGCTGGAGGGAAGACAAGCTAGTGGTGATCGAGGAGGATGCGGCGAAGAGGGCCTCTCGGAAGGATACCTAGTTAGGTCCGGGTTACTGCTTGCGTGTAAGTAGAGGTAGCATTACACGCTACTCCTGATGTATCCTCGCTCACGCGAGAGTCAGCGACGGTGCATCAGATCCACTTACCCATGTCCCTTGCTAGGGACTAACAACACGTAGTCACACTACTAGAAACAAATCCCGCCAACATTGAAACTAGCTACGTTGCGCATTCACGCACGTATCATGTATAGTCAAAGATGCAATTGTATTTCCTATCCCTGTGCCTATACCTTACAACCAGCCCACCGAACCAACTCCATATCCCTAGAAGAAAAAAGAAAAGAAAAAAAACCACAAGACTATAAAACCCCGAACCCGTCCATGCTTTCAGACAAAAAGAACGCCTCTGGATGCATGCATGCCATATGTGTAGATGAAGAGAACCCGTCCCCCATCCCTTCCCTTGCCTTGCCTTCCTAGGGATATGTGCCTATGCCGGTTTTTCTAATTCCAAACCAACCAACCCAAACCCTTAGGGAGGGCGGAACCCTCAGCCCGGACCGGGAAAAGAATCATGCAAGGAAACTAGCCCCCACGCCCCTCCGCTCCCGCTTCAGCGGGGAGAAGGTCGCGGCGCCCGCGAACGCGTTTCTCTTGACCGCCAGGGGCGCCTTGCTCAGCGCCCGCTTGCCGCCGGCGAGCTGGACCTTGGCCGGCTTCCGCGCCGACGGCTGCTGCAGCAGCTGCTGCTCGCCGTCGTCCTCGTCGAACAGCGTCTTGGTGGATCCGAGGACCTTGCGCTTCTTCTTCTTGGGCTGCTCTCCGCCGCTGCCACCGCCGTTGGTGTTCGGGCCGGCCGACGCGCTCTCGTCCTGCGGCAGAGTGAAGTTGAACTTGACTGTTGTCGTCTTCTCCGCGGCGGGCTCCTTGGGTTCGGGTTTGTTCTCCGGCTCGCCTGGCTTGGCGGCTTCCTCGGTCACCTTCTCCAGGCTGTTCTTGTTCTTTAGCGTTCTCTTCGCGGTCCTCCCGGGCGTTTGCGAGTTCTTCTTGGCGGATGGTGCATCTGCGAGCACCTTCTTGGGCCTACCACGAGACTTGAGCTGAGGCTGAGGCTTCTCAGTATCAGTAGGAAGCGAAGTAGTTTCAGTGCTTGCAGGTTCGGATTCGGCGGCTACCGGAACTGTAGTAGTAGTCTCAATGTATCGGGCCACGTTCTGCGGTCCGAGGATGGAGTCCTCTGGCACCCCGTCATCTCCCTCGGGAGCATCCTCACTCATTTCCCCTTTGCTACGATTCAAGAACGGTGTTATAGAGAACATTGACTTCTCGCCTACAAGACTGGGCTCGATTGTTCGCTTCTTGATCGTACGGCGCCCCTTCGTCATATCATCTGCGCCCGGGGTCTGGATTTCAATTTGCATGAAGTCGTCTTTTGCCATTTCCTGGGCCTTCCTCTTACGGAAAGCTTGCGATTTGGCATTGGTCTTCGTTGTCTCATCTGGAAACCGAGGCGGCAATGGCTGGGCCTTTTGTTGCTGGGCTTTCTGAAGGTCTGCTTGGCATTGTTTGAGCTGATCTCGAGTCTCGCGTAGTTTGGTCTTCACTTTTTCTAGCCTCTTCTCGAATTGTTCGGCCCGGGTTTCTGCTTCAGTTGCAGCTGTCTGGCCATCTTGACGGAGTTTTTCGTTCTCCTTCTTCTGGGTTTCCAAATTGATCTGTAATTCCTCGATCTGTGCACGCAGCTCGTCCTCTGCGTCATTGCTAGCTTCTGCTTGGTTCTTCTGGGACTTCTTGGAAGCACGCTTCGCAGTCTGAAGCTCTTCCTCCAATTTCTCCTTGTCCTCCTTCTCCTGTCTCAGCTCTCTTTGGATTTCCTGCAGCTTCTTTCGAAGGTCAGCCTCCAGCTCTCGAGTGCTGCCCTGTTGTTCCAAAGCAAACTGATGGGTCCGTTTCTCTTGTTCAAGCTGATCCTCTAACTTTTCGCGCTCGGCCTTCTCGGCGGACAGTTTTTTCTCTGTCTCGCGTAGCGTTTTTCGGAGTTCATCTTCTACTCGATCATTACTCTCCCGCTTCTGCATGGCCCGTTTAGATGCCTTCTTCTCGTTCGCGAGCTCGACTTCAAGGGTGTTGACCTGGCGCTCTAGAGCTAGCTTCTCAGTAAGAGTTGCTTGTTGTTCGTTCACCTGAGATCGCAAGTGGTCGATTTCTGGCTTTAAGACGGCTAACTCGCGGCTCAAGGCAAGCTTTTCAGAAAGTAGATTGGCGGAATCCTCGGTGAGGTTGTTCATCGCCTGAAGTTCCGTCTGTGGGGAGAACAATCATTAGCTTTCCCACGTCCTTGTACATCTGTGACTCGGTAGTAGGGTAAACAAGATATACCTTCAATTTCGCATACTCCTGCTCCTGTTTGCGTTGTTGTTTTTCCAGAGAGCTTGCTACTTCCATTTTAGCCTCGAGCTGGGCACTGAGGCTATCACATTGGGCCGCCAGTTTTGTGTTCGAGTCGTTATTTAGTTCTATTTGGTCTCGCAGCGTTGTGTTCTCGTCTCGTAATATAAGGATTCTTAGTCTCAGACGACGGATATCTTCGTCTTTAATTAGAAGCCCAGACTCGCTGGTGTTCTGTTGATGCTTCAACTCGAGATCGTGCAACAATTCCCGGCGCTGCAGAAAAAGTAAAGTGAGACACAGTCCAGAAAGTACGTAAAGATGAGGATACCATGCGGCAAACTTACCTTGTCATTGTCCATGTCTACTTTCTCCTCGTGGCCCATGGCGGCCGTGGCAGTCTTACCCATCGAGATCGACGCGTCCTGTGTCTTGGGAAACTGTACTGGATAGAAGGCAAATGGCAGAAAAACCTGATAGAGAGAGAGAAACTACCTGGGCAGTGAAAATCGAGTGCAACCAAAGGATGATGGCCCCTATAATTGGCTGTAGTAAGGTATGGCTTCCAAGTAGTAGGTGTGGTATGTAGTCTAGAACAAATGCTAGAGAGGGATGAATGACAACAAACCCCGTGTTTAGCGGGGACAAAAATAGCGGTTTCCAGGTCAACAAGATGCCGAAAACTGCTTAGCGGCTCGAGCCGTAAATCCGAGACCCGACTTTCCGAGGGCAGTGTGGGGCGGGGCTACCTACATGTCGCTCTAAGGTACCTAGATACAAGCTACTGCCAGCTGGCAAGAAATGGCACTGCAAGGTTTGAAGCTTGGACCTAAGCTCCAACATTCGTCATGCCCCAATTGAGGCCACCTTTAACTGAAATTCGGCCTCAGACAAGCTAAGCTTGGACCTGCTGACTTACAACTATCGCGACACCACTCCCTTCTTTTTTCTTTCTAACCTCGATTGATGCTCGAATGTGTCTGGAAGGTGGCACATTTAGTCTTCAGCATTGAGCCAGAATTATAATCAAACGGCCTTCTCATCACCATCAATATGCGCTGGCTGTCGGCTCTGCTGGCCTTCGCCCTTCCCTTTGGGTCCTCTGCCGCCAAGAAGGAATCCTCCTCAGTCGATCGATTCGCCCAATTCCACTCCCAAGCCGTGGCCTCCTCGCCTATCAAGCTTGCCGATTCCTCCTACAGGAAACTTACATCCAGCCCGCGCGATTACACCGTTGCTGTCCTCCTGACAGCTCTCGACGCACGATTCGGTTGTCAGCTCTGCACCGAGTTCCAGCCAGAGTGGGATATACTTGGCAAGAGTTGGGCGAAGGGTGACAAGGAGGGCAAATCCCGTTTGATCTTTGGGACGCTCGATTTCGCCGACGGCAGAGATGTCTTCCTATCTGTACGGCATCCCCCCACGCAGGCGACCCTGCCCTTGACCGTGATGCTGACATTGAATGTCTTGAACACTGTAGCTCGGTCTCCAAACCGCACCAGTCCTGCTGTTGTTCCAACCTACGACCGGCTCCCATTCCGTATCCTCCGCCGAACCTATTCGTTACGATTTCACCAGCGGGTAAGCAACTGTAAAGATACTCCCTTGGTTCAATGCTAAGCAACTTGCAGTCCTCAGTCCGCTGAACAGGTCCACTCGTGGCTCGCCCGCCATCTCCCTGACCGCCCCCATCCGCCAGTCCACCGACCAGTTAACTACGTCGGATGGATAATCACAATCGTCAGCACTCTTGGTGCAATTGGTGTTGTCTGGAAGTCAAGGTCATGGATCTTGCCCGTCATCCAAAACCGCAATCTCTGGGCCGGCCTCAGCTTGATTGGAATCCTTCTCTTCACTAGTGGTCATATGTTTAACCAGATTCGAAAGGTGCCATATGTAGCTGGCAATGGTCGCGGTGGAATCTCTTACTTTGCTGGAGGTTTCCAGAGTCAATTTGGTCTTGAGACACAAATTGTAGCCTTCATATGTAAGTCTTAACCCACCTTGCAAGTCCGGATCTGCTGCTAACCGATTTTAGACGGCCTCTTGTCTTTTGCCACAATTTCTCTAACTGTTAGAGCTCCAAGGACGCGAGATCCTAAATTCCAGCTAGCCATGGTCCTCGGCTGGGGTGGTGTCCTAGTCCTTATGTATAGCTTCTTGCTATCCATTTTCCGAGTCAAGAATGGTGGCTATCCTTTCAAGCTTCCTCCCTTCATGTAGTCTACTGCAGGGAAGAATGAACGCAGTCGGCGATGTAGGACTTGCAGCAGACCAGTCCTTAACAGCGTCCTTATTACCACGCATGACGATGTATGACTAGACTACCCTCAAGTATAAATCGTGCGCGGAGATTTCGGGAAACTGGCAGATAAGAATATAAATAAAAAGACAAGTAGAAGATTTCGAGCACCAGGGCAGTTATGACATTTGTTGGGTGTCTTGCAAGATACACGACTTCTATTATTGCTAACCCCTGAGCTAGACCCTCAAGCTTACACAAAGGCCTCGACTAGGGATATCCGCCATCTACATAAAACTTGGAGGACTGTGATTACCTATACATAAGCATTTCTAAGGCAATGCCACCCGGGCCGTTCACAAGATTTGAGGGGGATTTACAGTGCAATGCAAACCAGAACACCGTCTCGGAGGTAATTATTGGGCGGAAAGAGGTTAAAGGCATCATTGGTTCAAGGGTTTATCGATTAAACAGTCGCTCACTCGCTTCCTTGCACTCTTCTATGCCTCAGCTCCTACTGTGTTATACAGGCACGAATCAATTCGCCTCCTAGTTATTCCCAAAGTTCACACCGGTAAATTATTTGTACATGTGATCCGGAACTGAATGCAGTTAGACAACTTACGATCCATAAGTAAACTCTCGTAACAACATCCGAAGATTTCAAAGTGCACTGCGTCAAAGCGTCGAAGAAGCCTTGGTGTTATTAAAAGTACATTTTAAATGGTGCATTATTTGTGGTTGGCATCTCCTGACCTAGACGCCAAGGCCGGTCCAAATAGTCCGCAAGTTGGCCACGGAGAAACTTGGTTAACTACCTACATGTAGGTACACTACCTATGTGCTGTATAGCATTTCCGACTATAATTCAGTAGGTCCGTTGGATCTTCCTTATTATAAGGCAAGCCATACGCACCAACGCTTAGTCCGGAGTCTCGTCCCGACAACCTAGGGCCCGTGGAGAGACTAAACCATATTCATTAGTTGTCAACGAGAGAAAAGGGACCTTTGATCCCTCGTTCCGCATCCGACCTTTCCGGTATTCGTGCATGAGATGCCGAGACGTTGTCCATATACACTAACCTAGTTCCGAGGATGCTACTTTAACCGAGACCGCTGATTCGACAATCACGACACGACGTTGCGGCTAAATAGAAACCCCAGAATCCTGGGTAGGTAAAAGTCTAATAGGGAAATATAATATATGTTTCAACTTAAGGAGGACTTTAGCCAAGCACGAAGCTGTCCCTCTCCTTTGACTAATCAATGGTACCTTGCTGTGCCTTGACCCAACCACACGTCGGCACGGCCCTCGACTATTTACCTGTACTAGGGAAACAATATACATATGACCGTAGCACATGCTACCCCGAGTGTGGAGAAAGCTTGGCATCGTCTATTCAAATTCAACTGTCGATGGATCTAGGTTAGGTGTATGGCTAGCTGTTGTCAAGTCACTTGTTTTTCTCAATTGTCTCCATTATGCCGCCGTACCTGACAAGCATTCTCCAATGATTTACGCATAGGAATATCTTCTCCCAGCAAGTAACAACTAAGCTCAGTTTCGGAGCCCCCGCATCCTCTTATAGTATCTTCGCTTTTCCAGGGACCAGAGAAAAGCCCCGGGCAGGCTAAGTACCCCAAATCAGAGTGTCCAGCAGACGCATAGCGGAGAATTATGAGATAGATTAAAATGCCCAGGTGTCCTCTTTATCACAAGAGCCCAATAGGCCCGAACGGATGGTCTCGTACCAATGGCAAATTGGGATCTCCGTCTGGAACTGGTAGAGAGGATCGTGAGGCTAGGCTTGGTGGCAATTGCCTTGACCTGCGAGACCCCGCGTGTTCCCCATAGAGGAGCTTTTGCTTGCGGCAGTATCCTTCTACACGGAGTCTTGATACCGAGCCCCTTCGCGATTCACGGGCCTGGTTCCTGATTACCACCCTATTACAGATGGAGAGCGTATTAGGGTGGATGGACCCTCCGGGGCTCGACTTTGCCCTTGTCAATCACGAGAGGTGTATAAGAGGTTGGAGGGCGCCTGTTCCCTTGGACCTATTGCTTCCCCTTTTGCAATCGCTCATTACCGTCTGTGGGATATACTCGACTCGAACCGAAGATGAAGGTTACACATACAGGAGCGGCACTCTTCGCCGCCGGTGCCATTGCCGCGCCTTCAAACACGGCCCCCGTAAAGGCATCTCCTCGTCAAGCTTCTGGCGCCTGTGCGTCGGCAGTTACCCTCGACGCTAGCACCAACGTTTTCCAGAGCTACACGCTGCACCCAAACAGCTTCTACCGTGACGAGGTTGCCAAGGCTGTTGAGGCGATTACCGATGCGTCTTTGAAGGAGGCAGCTGCCAAGGTCGCCGATGTTGGTAGCTTCTTGTGGCTGTGAGTCTTGCCGGAGCATCCGCATGGGTTAGCTGGGGGGCAGTAGCTGACATGGAAACCAGTGACACTATCGAGAACATCAACAAGTTCGACCCTGCCGTAGCCGACCTTCCTTGCGAGAACATCTTGGGTCTCGTCATATACGACTTGCCCGGCCGTGACTGTGCCGCCAAAGCCTCCAACGGTGAGCTCAAGTATAATGAGATCGACAGGTACAAGAGCGAATACATCGACCGTACGTTGAAATCCTGAACGTGTCAGAGAGTAATAGATTCTAATGTCCACTACAGCAATCGTCGAAAAGCTAAAGGCCAACCCCAACTCCGCCTTTGCTCTTCTGATCGAGCCTGACTCCCTGCCTAACCTCGTTACAAACGCCGACCTGCAAACCTGCCAGGACAGCAAGTCTGCCTACGAGGAGGGTGTCGCCTACGCGCTCAAGAGCCTTAACCTGCCCAACGTGGTCATGTACATCGACGCTGGCCACGGAGGCTGGCTCGGCTGGGATGCCAACCTTGACCCTGGCGCGGAGGAGCTCGCCAAGGTGTACAAGAACGCTGGCAGCCCCGCGCAGGTTCGTGGTTTCGCGACCAACATCGCCGGCTGGAATGCATGGTACGTGTCCCGTCGATTTTCTCGCTCGTCCTATATCGGACTTGGATATCACTAACATGCTTCCCAAAGGGATGAATCCCCCGGCGAGTTCTCTGACGCCTCGGACGCCAAGTACAACTCGTGCCAGAACGAGAAGACGTACGTGCAGAAGTTTGGCGCGGCGCTCAAGGCTGCTGGCCACCCGAACCACGCCATCGTGGACACTGGCCGTAACGCCGTGACAGGCCTGCGCGAGGAATGGGGTGACTGGTGCAATGTCAATGGCGCCGGCTTCGGCGTGCGACCCACGGCCGACACTGGCGATGAGCTAGCCGACGCCTTCGTATGGGGCAAGCCCGGTGGTGAGTCAGACGGCACCAGCGACGAGAGCGCCGACCGCTTCGACGAGTTCTGCGGCAAGCCCGACGCCTACAAGCCCTCTCCCGAGGCTGGCCAGTGGAACCAGCCCTACTTCGAGATGCTTCTCAAGAACGCCAACCCTGCACTCTAAAAGCAGCCATAGCCCCCCTTCCCCTCTCGTGGACCTGCGCCTCTGGTATGTTGCGCTTCATGCAGCTAATTCCCTTACTGTGGATCAAGGTCTTAACACAGGACTTCTCGCGGAGGACGTGGGCCGAGTGAAGCGGTCTAGGCCAACGCACGAAATTAAATAAAGAAAGCCAGCTGTCATGATGGCGTCGCTCGCTTCATCTCACCTCGTGTGGGATCCACCTGTATATAGCTTCCGCAGTACATATATATAAGATTGATCATCCAATCGGTACGAGTCAATCACGTGTTTCTGACGCACCCTAGACATGTATCTTGCAGGGCCAAGCGATCTATAACCAAGTACCTGGGCTTGCTGGGCGGGAAACTAACCGTTAAGGGGGCGCAGGGGATGGGTATGCGATTGGATTTCCCTTGGCAGATATATCACATCGGCCCTATCAGACTTTTAGTTTGAAAATAGCATCATAGAATTACGCAAAACAACGAGACTGTAGACAGATGATGGGAGTTGGATGTTATCGCTCGATCCTCACACCACCGCCTCGGAGGTGGAGATTTAAAGATAAAAAAGGGGGGGGCTTTCTCATGCGTTTAAATGCTTTAAATACTTCAATTACTAAGCGCCACCGCCGCTGGGGACGGACTAACCACATCCCAAGTTGGGCCGCAGTGTTACATTCATTATTTGGGTTAAGTCACTTTACTTATAACCACTTTCACTGATAGCCGCATATTCCTTCACTAACATAGAGAGACACCACCTACACATCACTAATACACCACTACGGAATATCGTGAGAGTGAACCAATGGCACAACTCCTCGACATATTTCGCAAGAACACCGCCGACGACGACGACAACAGCAACTACAAGGAGAAGGATGTAGAGCAGAACACGCCGATACCCAAGGATGGGCAGACGCAAGAGGAAGAAAAGAGCCGACTGCGCCGCATCCTCGCCCGCCTCGAGCACTTCACCTGGGCCAACTTCACCTTCCCCATGGCCACCGGCGGGCTCTCGCTGCTGCTGGCCGAGCAGACCCAAGGGTTCACGTTCCGCGGGCTGCAGACCATCGGCAAGGTCTTCTACATCCTCGCGCTCGTCATCTTCGTGCTCGTCACGGCGGCCATCACGTACCGCTTCGCCAAGTTCCGGGGGACGCTGCGGTCGTCGATCAAGCACCCCACCGAGGGCCTCTTCCTGGGCACGTCGACGCTGAGCGTGGCGTCCCTCATCGCCGGCCTCGCGCGGTACGGGTTCGCCGCGTGCGGGCCCTGGCTCGTCACCGCGTACCGCGTGCTCTTCTGGACCTACTACGCCGTCACCTTCATCATCGCCGTCGGCCAATACGCGCTGCTGTTCACGTCGCCGCTGCTGCGCATCCAGGACATGACCCCGGCCTGGGACCTGCCCATCTTCCCGTTCATGCTGTCGGGCACCATCGCCGCCGCGGGCGCCGTCGCGCAGCCGCCGGGGGAGGCGCTGCCCATGATCATCGGCGGGCTCACGGCGCAGGGGCTCGGCATGCTCGTGTCCATGTGCATGTACGCGAGCTACGTGCGGCGGATGATACAGTACGGGTTCCCGTCGCCGAATTCGCGGCCGGGCATGTTCATCGCCGTGGGGCCCCCCTCGTTCACGAGCCTCGCCATCATGGGGCTCGCCAACGACTTCCCGGACCACTACGACTACTTCGGCCCGGACGCGCTGACGATCCAGGTCCTGCGCGTGATGGCGACCATGACGAGCATCTTCATCTGGTCGCTGAGCCTCTGGTTCTTCTGCATCGCCGTCGTCGCCAACCTCGCCGTGCGCAGGCAGATGTCCTTCCGCCTCAACTGGTACGCCTTCATCTTCCCCAACGTCGGCTTCACCATCACCGTCATCGACATCGGCAAGGCCTTCCGCAGCGACGGCGTCAAGGCCGTCGGCAGCGCCATGACCGTCCTGCTCGTCCTCACCTGGCTCTTCGTCGTCTACCACCACGCCCGCGCCGTCTGGAACGGCGACATCGTGGCCGTCGGCAAGGACGAGGACGTCTACGTCAACGAGAAGAATCACCGACACGTCAAGCAGGACGTCGAGCAGGTCGAAAAGCTAGCTTAAAAGTTTGGTAGGGAAGGGGATTCTGGGGGTTTTTTTTTATGGGAAGGGGGGGTTTTCCTCAACTGAGGTGGGTTGGGTCTTTTTTTTTTCCTAGCCTCTTTAGACACAGACCCCCCCTTTCTTTTTCTAATGCATTGGGCTCTCCTCTTATTCCCCCTCGTCTTAGAAAAAGATACTCGGGCGCAGGTAAAAACTAGTCGCCTTGCGGCTATGGTTATAGTAGATAGACGCCGCCAAACGGCACGGGGTGTAAATAGATTTAATTCCTCAGATAGATGAATAATGCCTAGGTACGAAGTAATGTCATGACAGATAACCATTCTCGTTGCCTTCTTCCTTTTCGTTCTTCCCTTTCTGGAGCACCTCAGGGGGGAGGGGGGAGGTTCAGCAGCCTGTTCCAAGAAAAGGTGATGCTCCCCAAGAGTTCTGATACGGTGGCTATAGGGCCCTGAGTAATAGTCAAACTGAGGGTGGTGGATGCTATATAACTAGATAGCTTATGGGATGCTAGTCCCCTTTGTTTCTTCTTCGCATCAAATTCTTTCCGGATAGGTACCCTTCATCCATGATCGTTGCGGGTGAGGTGCGCCCCCCATTCCTCGTCTCAACCCTCCCGACTGGTTCAAGGTCCAAATACCCCCGGATCTGAGAAACCTAGTCCGAATGGCAACTTCGGCGTAACCGGCGCCCGTTCTCTCTCGTGCCACTCCCGGAGCCTCTGAAATTGGTGGGAGTAGTAACCAGTCCAGGCAGCGCCGCCCTCGGGCAGCCAGATCACCTCCGGCTCGCTCGCGTGGAACGTGGTGCCCCCGGCGATGAACTCGATCTTGAAGAACTGAAGTATCGGCGCCTCCAGCCGCGCCTCCTCATCGCACGCCCCCGTGGCCGAGAGATTGATATTCAGGTTCACACCACCCTTTACGACGTCACAGGGAAATAACAGCGCCGGGTAGGATATGTGGCAGGCGACGACGGGGACGGTCGTGGGGAAGTTGCCAAAACTCACCCGCGGCTTGGACACGATCTCCCAGCGTCCGGTCTGCCGGTTCTGATTCACGTCCGCGTACACGGTGTGGAAGTCGTACCTGGGCGGCACTGTATACCAGGAGGCGCGGCATAGATGTTTCTTGAGGCTCTTCCAGATAGCCTCCTTGATCTGGCCGTGGTAGTAAGTGTCCAATAAATGGTGGTGCTCGAGGGGTGTCGATAGTTCAATGCCGTCGGTCTTGAGGGTAGGGCGGCCCGGCACGTGCCTTTTGTCGTTTTTTTCGATCGCGTTTCTGATGAGACGCGCGCCTATGATAGCAGCCGTCTTTGCATCATGGGGACACATGATAGACGAAGTCGTGCGCTGATGAAGCCTTGCAGGGAAATTGATAGGGTCCGCCGAATAAGAATGGGACGTAGAAGTAGATACTTTAGGGAAAAAAAGATCTCTACATTTCCCAACTTGTTTTTCATGCCTGCTTGCTCCAGTACTACGACTATTTCAATAACTCTATTAGAAGTTCTCGGTGGTTCCCTCAGCCGCTCTGCCTCGGGGTCAGGTAATTCGCCTCGTAGCACACCTCCTACTTTGTGTGTATCACAACTGATGATAACACGCATTCTTTGTCTGCGTACAACCAACTCTTGATACCTTGGACTTTCAGATGACTCCAAGGTTACAATGTGTAAGCTAGATATCTGTTTTTCCCCCAAAAGCCCTATGTGCGGTTAGAAGTCGCTTCGGCCTATTTGATCAAAGAAGGAGTAATAGTAGTGGTTGTAATTAAGTACCAGGCACCAGAGCACCCTATAGAAACCAGGCAGTTCTATCATATACCTATGTTTCAAGAATGCCTTGTTATTCATTTGCTGCAATTCCAATTTAAAATGTCATTATGATTCATCTGAAAACTCCCGGGGTTTTCTAACAGCTCTCAAGTTGTTCGATATCATAGACCCGGACCCGACTGTGCTTTCTAGTTACGAGGGTTTGGGGACTATTCTTATTTTATGTTAAATGTAATATAAGTTTTTACATTTGAAATATTCAGGCACTAGCACTCTTATCAATTTAGTCATACTAATAGTGACGCACTTTTGGACGTTAGGATGGCCGAACACTTTTCGATTACGAATATTAGACTCGAAATTTTGGGACAATATCTCATCATTTGTTCATAGAGGCAAGGCTTTTTTTCGTTCATCGCTCTGGGTGACTCGTTCGCACACTCTATAGGAGTGTGAGTATAATTTATCTCTATCAGGGAGGAAGATAGCATTAAGATGGTTAGAATGAATGTGAAATTATCCCAGGTTTTACATTCGGGATATAGGTTTGATTGATTTAGGCCTACACTATGAGCTAGTGATTACAAGCGAGGGTAGAAATAATGCTCAAGTTCAAGTTCGTTGGCAAGAGGAGAACTTGATCACGAGACCCAGCGTGCATCATTGTCAAATTTCGGGGACACCTGCTCACAGACTGCAGGTGCATACGTTTTAAATCATTTCAGCAAGGCGATATCCTATTTCTAGCTCCTCGTTTATATGATTATTTTCAAACTCTTGCGTGTGTGGTATTACACCAATATATTATGCTTCTACTTTCCGTATTGATGGTATCTTTTCCCGTGTGAGCCTTGGATACTATCATGTGTAGCCCAGCGTAGAGATTTTAGGTCACACGCGCCTGTGATGGTACATAGTCTAGTATACATTCCGGTTCAGGCATCTTGTAATGTCGACATGCTAGGTGAACCGGGACAAAGAAAACGGTGGTTGTTGCTCCAACCCCCCTCCCCCCATGTTTGCATTCTACTCGATACCCCTTCAATCACAGGTTAAAAGGATCAGAGAGTAGTTGGTCGTACACTTATCTCATCCGGATAAGCCCACTGGGCCGGTTGAAGAAGTATAATACCTACAGCAAGCACATTATAGATGTTCCTCTCGTATAACACCTACAAATAGCACAGGCACTTTTTCCACCGGGTATTGTAACTATGACTTTCTGGATAATGATTATCTGCCTTATATCTCAAACCGTGATCTTCACATTAGTTTCCAGGTTAGCTAGAAACAAAGATGTTGATTCAAAAGGGTTTTACCTTGTTCGTGGCTATTCTAGTCAGTGATGTTTGGCACGAGCCCTCGCCAAGATCTTGTGGGTTCCTCTTTCATCCGCTAAAGCTCCGTGCGGCCATATATGTAGTACAGATTACATGACGTGACAGTTGAACTCATGACTTCCCGACTTTACCCTATCCTTCCTAAGGATCAGCTTATTACATATACTTAGACAAAGCAAACATCGGTTCTTCCTAAGTCACGAGACTATTTTTACAGTACCAACTCTTAAGATGCCTAGTATTTGACTAAAAGTACAGTGGCGACAACCTGTAACAATGAAATAGCGAGAGCATTACTTTGACTGTCCCTTTGATTCAGTTTTTGCAAAACGCTACATTTTCCCGGCCTGAGTTTGTTGTTTCGAGTCGAAAATTGTCTTCATCTGTTGGGTCTTTATGAACAGTTCCTTGCGTTTGAGGTTCGATCCGAGTTGAGCTATGGTCATCTGAAGTCCCGAGGACGTTGCACTCATCTTAGATTATCTTTAAATACAGGCCCAAGTCCGGTCTAAACATACCCAGTATGGACACGACAAAAGAGATATTGCGGGTTCTCTCGATCTCCACAAGCCACACAGCCCTTTTCCTCTACCAAACCCAAAGGCTATCAGCAAGTTATGTCTCTAGAACTGGGAGAGAGGAAGCCAGGCTCGCAAGAGCTCTTGGTTGACGCTATTGAATATATAACGAAGAAAGTGTTGAACGATACGACCAAGCCTACACCAGCCGAAGAAGGAAATCCTAGACTTCATAGATGGAGGGGTGCTCACGGTGGCAACGATTCGGGTTGGGAGATTATCACTCTGGCCAATGAATCGAGAAATGATCTCTCGGTAGGCAAAAAGTCCTGATTTATCTACAGGGATGGGCTAATAATTTGAAGAACGTGGAGAGCGGCTTTCCGGAGCAACTTGAACGGGAAGTCGTCCAGAGTGCCATGACCGCGGCCCTATACTGGGTATACGATAACATTTCTACAAATGCCGAGGTAAAGAGACTCGATATCGCCTCTATAGTGACGAACTCGATGTTGCACCGCCTCGAAATCTCACTCAAGCCGGACTATGCTGAGGAGAGATTTCACGATGCGATAGCCGAAGGAATTCGTGTGATATTTGATGATTTATACGAAAGTACTGAACGTAAGTACAGTCTTCATCACACCCTTGTCAACCTTTCATAAGCTGACGACCCTCCCCAGCTAAGGAGATTCTCGATGATCTGCTCCGAAGAAGCCGCAACGATAGCGGACTGCTCCATGAGCACTTGGCCAAATACAGCGCTCTCCAACGCTTCTTGGTCGGACTTAATGCGCTGGATCCGGCCAGATTGAATCTTGTATGGGCTACGGAGTGCGCAATGACTTGCTCCTTGGAAAATTCTACAGAACTGGAGGAACTAGACATACGGCGCACCTCTCATCTCTACCTCCAGGCAGCCGAATGGATACTGAGGGCCGGAGCCGATATTGCGGCGACGTGTCGCTGTGGTGCCGACCTTGGGCCAGTTTATCTACCACGCTCAGGCAAGGAGTTGGTGGATATGAAACCATCTAGGCACGACTATTTCAGCGCAAAGCGCTGGGACAACTGGAAGAAAGCCCTGCAGGACATCATTGCCAAGTACGAAGCACAAATACAGCGTCCCGAACACAAACATGACGTGCGGCAAGATAATCGAGGCAAGCCAGAATGGGTTGCGGGGAAGCATCTGGAGGCGACTTTGGAAGTGTGTCAGAGAGCGTTGGAAAACATGGAAGTTCTAGACAGGCAAAGAGAAAGTGTTCGACACGTGATTTCCAGCCTGCTTGTTGAAGTCACTAGCGGGAGCCAGGATATGAGAGAAAAGGCCGTAGATGACCTTTTCGAATTACTCGGGAAGCCGCCGGATGACCCCGTCTATATAAACGAGTGTATGTTCCTTTTTCTTCTTTTTCTTCCTCTTTTCTTTTAGGTACCATATAAAACTACCACCCCTGTGAGCAGGATGACTGATGCCTTGTATAGATGTTCAGGCTCATACACTCGAGTGGCTGTCTCATGCGAGGTACATCTGGGTTTGCGTCTTCGAGAAGATTTTCGATTGGGAGCCAACAGATATGGATAGGCCTGACGTACATGAGGAATTGTGGCGGGGTGTATACAACCTGTTATCCCACTCGATCGAGAAGAACATCCTAGCGAAGTCAACAAGCAAGAATCTGAAGAACATACAACTCACTGTCATCGGCATGTTTACAGGTATGTGTTCACCAGCGCTGCGTATAGCTACATAGGCTGATGCCCCACGATTTGCAGGTCGAGTCGACAAGGAGGATTGATCCTGAAAATGAGATAAAACGTGACATAGTCACAGGACTTTACCGGGGGCAGAGTTATCCTCTATATTGGTATTTGGGGGAGGCAGGTTCAGCATAACTAAGAACTTGGGAGTTTATGAATTCTCTAATTCGCATTTTACTTAAACAACCACTCCCCCTTTGTGAGTTTCTGTTCCAAAAAGGCACAGCGCAGACGCCTACGTATTTCTGTATTTTCCTTTCCCTTCAAAAGGGCATCTTTCATAGCTATGGATTGGGCCTGCGAGGGTTCACTCAAAGGGGCATTTCTCATTACCGGCATGACATGTCGACGACCGGCTGACACAGCAAGTTGTCGTCAGCTAGGGTTATCAGATAGAAATAAATTATATATACTAGAAAACCATGACATTGTCATCCCAGGGACTCGTGACTAAGAACCGATATTTATTCACGGCGAATACTGTCCGAGAATGAGTCCCTGTGGAAATAGATGTAAATTGCCAACCCATCTTCGTTTCCATCCGCGGTTTCCCTGAGTAGTAGCCTACCTTACTCACTTTCCGTGAGCAAAGAATCATTTACGAATGTATCACCTACTGGCCCGACAATGGCCAACTCTAGCTTGCCATGCTTTCCGGCATATTCGGAACTTAGCACTGCATATTTTGCATAATATCAACGTCTAATCTAGTAGTATTGAACGTCGTGACAGCAAGCCTCCGAGAGGCATAGGAATGTGCTAATCTCCCGCCGCGTGCTCTCCCTAAACGGCGAGGTTGTTGTGTCGAGGCAAGAGAGAGGATGGGTGGAAGAGTGGTGGGCTAAGTAAATTTAGGGCGGATTTCCGGCAATAATGGGATACGACCACGGGATCGGGCTGGGACTGGGGTCGGACACGGGTACGGGAGAAACTCTAAGTCTTGCAGCTGCTCCTACATACTTCGGATGACAAACTACTCCGAAAATGCAGTGCCACTATGTTTCAATATGGTGTGCTCGAGGGTTCGTCAGCGCGAAGCAGTTGATTCTAGCAAGTTGCCAACAATGCGTTCCATCCATCGTTCCGTTCCGCAGGGCATCCCAACTCTGGCTTTCTAACTAGGTAGGTGAGGTATATAATAAGAACCCCGCGCCGATAATATAAGGGGGAGTGAAAAGGAAGAAGAACATGGAAGGGAGGAAAGAAGGAAGAAAAGAGTACGCAACGGGGGAGGAGGATGAGCCCTTGTCATAAATTATATATATACCCACTCTCACGCACCCACCCGACCCGATGACGAGATCAAACTAACCAGCCCCGACCCCAAATCCCAACCCAGCCCGGCTACCTTGATGGCCACCCTGCCTCATCCCAGTTTCCTCTTTCGAACCGCGCCAGACGAAAATCACCAATCACGTTACCTCGTTCTAGAAATTCTTATTTGGTCTCTCTCTCTCTCTCTCTTCCCTTCTTCCCTCCATCCGCCTATCACACACTCGCCCTATCCCCTCCACCCCCTCCCGTCTCGCAGTCCCGGTACCGTATCCCTGGGTGCCACGAGGCGTGGCCGTTTAAGATCTCCGGGTAAACTAAAAGAATTAAGTCTAAAAGAAGACTGACTGACTGACCCTGACCCTGACCCTAGCTTGCGGCTGACTGCAATGCAAGTTCGGCTCCTCCCCCACGTGTGTGCCGTTAGTTGGGAAGCGGAACGTCACGTCATGTCACATAATATCACGGTATTTTATCGTTGCTTACAGCTTGGCTGCTTAATTCAACGACATGCGTTAAGTAAGCCTTGGGTATAGGTAGATGTCATCTCCCTCCCTCCCTCCCTCCCATCGTACATAAACGCTAGATCACAGCAACATATTATTTGGTAAAAGTGTTATCTCCAACGACTACTCTAACTTGATGTAACTTATATCTAGAGGCGCATCTTCTATGGACACAAGATTCAGCACGATTCACACAGGGGAAAGAGCCAAGACATCGAGCCAGTATTTGTTGGAGTAGAAGTGAGCTTGTAATTTTTCTAAGCTAGCTAACACTCTGCATAGATCATGTTACCAAATATTGACAGCTGATCTATTCCTTTTTTTTTATTCTCTTTATTCAATGTTGCGCAGCACTATCGCTTCCCTGTCCCGATGTATTTATTTCCCGAGACGATCCTATAAGCACACATATAATATAGCGTGCTTTAGTGGGCGGGCATGTGCTCGAACGACTTCTCGAGCTTCTCGCCGATGAAGGGCAGCTTGCTGACGGTCCAGATCTCGGTGTCCTGTTTTGGGCATGTTGTTAGCAAGCCTGTTCATAGCAAGCCTGTTCAGATCCCACGGTATGCTTGGAACGGCATGTCTACTTACGGGCTTCAGGGCCTTCTTGTCCTCGACGGACAGAGTACCAGCCTTGAGGGCGATGATGGGAGGGGCGGCCTCAGGGTCGTGGTAGATGGGAGAACCGCACTCGCCGCAGAAGACGCGGTGGACGGGCTTGCCGGAAGATCCGGTGCTAGCCCAGCTCTTAGTAGGGCCAGAGATGGTCAGCTTGTCCTTGGGGACAACGGCAACGAGGGCTGTTGGGTAAGGTGGTACGTTAGTTCATGGTACTACTAGCAACGATTGCCTATCGACAGAGGCATCGACATACAATAGGAGGAACCAGTCTGGCGCTGGCAGTCGTCGCAGTGGTCGTAGGCGACGGAGAAGGGGGGCGAATCAACGGTGTACTTGACCGCGCCGCAAAGACAGTGACCAGAGAGACCCATGATGTCTAGTTTGGAGCTTGAATGGTTTTATTTGGTATAATGTTGTTTGAAGATGTGGACTTGTTGTTTAGATTGGCTTGGAGGAGGAGGAGGAGGAAATCAACGACACGACGAGGACATAGTCCCTCTTATATAATAGTATCGGGAGGGGGTAACCAACTACAGGACAAAGCAAGCAAGAAAGTAATATAGTATAGCTCCTATGAAAATCAAATCGGGCATTGACATAGAGGGGAACTTGCCGGGACCCGTGTAGTCCGTACTGTAGCAGAGTCTCGACGCCGGCGGCATAAACAGTGCGGCTTTTACCTTCTCGCGCTTGGATCTCCAACTGATTTGTCGTTTGCACATAATGTCTGACATGCAGAGCCAATCCTAATCGCGTCAGCGGTGTGCAGTCAGCATAGTAGCTCTGGACATGTGTACGTTATAACCCTAGGTTACCAGCTATCACGGAGGCGGGGTCGACGAGCTCTCTGGCCGGGTTATCCTTTCTGTTGCACTACGACGTCAGTGTGATGTGAGGCTAGTGTGGGACCCTGGCTACGCTTGGCCAGTCCAGAAGCTCTATGATTTGGATTTCGATATTGGCACTGGTCCTCTTGTTGGTCCGGCTAGCTGCCGCTGGCTGGCGGGCCCCGTCCCCGACTGTAAGGGTGCACATGTACAGAGACGTATGCAAGGGTCGTGTTCCAGTTTTCAGCATTGATATTCTCACGTTGCGACTTGCTACTGTTTGATTATTATCGTCAAACCAACTCGCTGTGCACGAGGCAAGCATGCATAATATCAGACAAGCCCGGCCTGTCAGGGCTGATCGACCCCAAGGGACCCTTTCGGTAAAGCGTGAATCGGAGGAGGATCGACGGGCCTACAGAGCTGGGGCTTGCGTGGAACGCCGACGATTTGTCATTGACCCCGGTAGCCGATCAAGCCGATTCATCCATCTTAGCTTCCGATGTGGATGTGTTGGCGCTTAGTGGCTGGTCTGATTTGGAATTTCTCTGATAGTCCTTAGTCTATCCGTAGAACCTGAGCTATGTTATGCGTAAAGGATGTATCATGTATGCGGGTCAAATCACAAACATCTGCTGATGGAGTCCTTTTTCAACGGTCTCCGATAATCGATCAACAGCCACGACTCTTCCTCGTGCGGCCGCCGTCTCCCTCCAACCAGAGCGAATTCCATATCATGTAGGTACTACGTAGCATTTCGTGCATGAAAGTAGCATCGGGATCGAAGTATTATTACTATTTCGAGAACCCCCACTTGACTGGGTTGCTTTGCTGTTGAAACAAGCTCCACCAATGTCACTGTGTGTGGGAGACTGGCTGCCTTTGGATTGCCCATTCAGCCATTCATTCGGGGCCTCATTTCTATCTTAGACCACAGACTAGTTGTTTATAGGATAAGTCTGTATGTAGTTGTTATCTGTTCTAGGAAACGAAGGCTGGATGTGAGTGTAGTTGTAATCAATCTATTTCAAATTTTGTCGAGAATATGTAGAATCTTCATTGGACAAGAAGGATCCCGCGGCTCGGTCTCAATACTTGTGAATTGCAGAATAGATAAGGAAGCCATTTCCACAGGCTATTGTTCCTTGAAGAGGTAGTTCTGGCGTTCAATTATGCCTCATTCTTTATACTAGACTTCCCTCAGTATGCCTGTTGTGTTGACAAATTGGCAGATGAGGTACGATGCAAGGCACGTCTGTTCCGGAAGAATCATCATAAATCATGTCAATTGGTAGCAGGGTCAAGGCAATGCAGCCGAGGCTAGGAGCATTCGAAAGATAAGGGTTTCCAACCAGAGGATGCCCACACTGCCGAGGGCAATTCTGTCTGCAACGAAGAGTCTCAAGACCGATTGTCTATACAGGCGTCGTGTCTTGTCGTCTTCATGTGACAAGACGTATCCATCCATGGACGAAAGTCGAAACCCTCGGATGTCCTTCTGTGCGTGAGTAGGGGCTACCTGGCTTGAGGTAAGTGGCCGTTCAATTCTTTCTGGCCTCTGACGCAGGTTCTTGATCGCCGTGAAGTAGCCATAATCCACATAACTAGCTGTATGGAGAGGCGGCGGCGGTTTCTTGAAGACAAGCTTTGGAAGCAAAGTCGGATTCGACACCCAGATAGTACAGTTATCGTTCAACTCGCAGAACATCGCTTCGAAATCGTGGGCATAATAAACGAATCTCGAGTAGAAAACGGGCGTCAAGACCTTGAATTCAAGCAGTTCTGCAGAATTACGATCTGTCTCGGCTGTTATTGATAAGAACTCCTCGGTGGGCGCGTCGGCTATGCCGCTAGGGATGTATTGCACCACCAGCGACGCAGACGACTGCCGAACCAAATGTTTCAGATAGCTTCTAAAGATAAGCTCGAGTTGTCGCTCGGTATTGTCAGCACGTCTACCCATACTTTCCTTCAGTGGTTCTGGTCGATACCACACATGGAGCTTTCGTTGGAAGAAGAGTGCAGCGGCTTCTTTGACGATTCGAGGAAATGTGACAAAGCCAACCCACCACCAGCGGAACAAAAATTTGGCTCGATCAAGTAGTGTCATCTCGGTGGGTTCAATAGCTTTACCTTCCGAGAATATTCGAGCATTAAGTTTCGTATGGGCCTTAGATGATATCAGGTTGATCGAGCTGTTTATCGGGCCTCGCCCCTCCATTTTTGGGTATAGGGGATCATGCGCAACAAGGGAATAGGCGCCCTTCCTCGAGTTGAAAGGGGATACATGAAAATTCTTGGGCCAGGCTTGTCTCAACGGCTTCGACACAGGGTTATCAGACGTATCAGATGTGTTTGAATCTTCACTCTTGCCCGAGGACCCTTCTTTATATCCGTCGTTATTATCATTAGGTGTCAAATAATACATTCGTCTCTCATCAAACGTGTTGTTCACTTCGAGGATGGTGGCCTTTAGCTGTTTGTCTGCGGAGTAGAGATACCAGAACGAGACAGGGTTGAAGTGATACCCTAGAAATTTGGCCGCAGTGACCAGGTAAGCATATGGGTATTGGGAAGCATCGATTCCCTGTTGTTGTTAGTTCATCATTTGGAGGGTTTCAATGCTGCACTTGACGCACTTGAGATTGGAGGTATTCATCCAGCTTTCCTCTCAATCCAATGTGGCCCCTGCCTCGTTGAAGATAGCCGGCCGCATCAATATTATACCAACCTTTACGGGCCCCGGCTCCGGTATCAGCGGATATCATGTCGCCTGCGACACCATGCCAGCCAACAGGGACACCCACGAGAAGGTAAGAATAGGCGAAGAAGTGTTTCTTCGGGAACAGTCTCGTATGCGTTGTCCGACACGGGAAAAGTAAAGGCCGACCAGGGCCTTGCCATGCTGACGACAGCAGATCTCCATTCCTATGCCAACTCCGAAGGAAGTTGAAAATAGCAAACACAAATGCAGCTACTGCGGTTGCTGGAATAAGCACCTTCGCATCGTAGCGCTCTAGGTATTGGGCGACATAAGCCGACCTCATCCATAGGAACCCAACTATAAGAAGCAGGAGATCTCCTGTGTTCCCGAAAGTGAGGTAATAACCTAGAGCGGCTACTCGCAGAGCAACAAGAGGCCAGGGCATCCCTAGAACGATGTCCATTCGCGCGGACAGGTCCCAGGCCTCTAGAATCTTGCGTTGGAATGCACAGTCCCGGGAGAATCCTCAGAGATATGGTATGCACAACGACCGTGAGATCTAATAGGTCGCGCTACATTAGATAAAGGCACGTAACATGACCGGTAAAGCAAATCATCAACGAATGAAATAATCAAGAAACCTAGGGAATATAAACTGAAGGACGAGAATGAATTGCCGGGAAGTTGAATCATGATTGATCAACGACTAGTCGACATTATTTTGCCCCAATAAAAATGATACCTTCCATTACCTAAGGTACGGAGCATTCCGGGTAGCGCCACATTTGACCAGCCGCATCGGCGTTAACGAGACGGGAGCCCTGCCAAGCCTCCACAGGCTCGTCGCCCTGACCGGCAAGCAACATGAACCCTCTAATAAAAGTTAGTCCTCGAAGTCGCCCGCCGATTGAGTCAGCGAGAGGCTCCGCTTTCAGCCCACCTTTTCCTATCATTCCTTTGCCTTCTATCATCACCCAAGATACCACATCAACCATTTATTAACGAACCTCCAACACCTTTGCAACAAAAAAACCACCAACCACCAACCACATATCAATCTTAAACCCCTTAACTCACTTGTCACTTTCATCACTCCATAAACCCATACGACATTAGCACTCTGCTGCAAAGCCAAACGCAACGCAACGCACACGATCTCACGGCCTCAACTCCGAACGTCTTATTTTCATATACGCACCAACAACCACACCAACCACCGCCAAAATGGCTGACTGGGACACAGTGACCAAGATTGGTAGCAAGGCCCGAGGCGGCGGGGCTGGTTCGCGGGAGACCGTCGTGCGAGGTACCTCAGCCTTGAACGCTGCGCGACGTCAGGGAGGATCTATCCAGACAGAGAAGAAGTACTCCACGGGCAATGCTGTAAGTTACCGCCGTCGTCATCAAACCATCATCATGTCAAACCCAAACATTCATTTATCTCTCACGCTCACGTTTTTCTTTTTCCTTTCCTTCCCACAGGTAGGCAAGGGGCCCGAGGGCCAGCGCCTGACGAAGGTAGACCGGTCGGACGACATCATCAAGCCGAACACGGTGGGCAAGGAGGTGGGCGACGTGATCAGCCAGACGCGGCAGAAGGTCGAGCCCAAGATGACGCAGAAGGACCTGGCGACGCGCTGCAACACGACGCCCGCCGTCATCGCCGACTTCGAGCGCGGCACCGCCATCCCCGACCAGAAGGTCCTCAGCGCCATGGAGCGCGTCCTTAACGTCAAGCTGCGCGGCTCCGGCATCGGCGAGCCCAAGTTCAAGCCCAAGGGGAAATAATTAGAAGAGGAGAGAGGGGGGGGAGTGAGAAAGGGATAAAAGTGTTGTGTTTGTGTGTAAGAAGTTCGAGGAGGAGGTAAGAAAGGGGTATAGAAGGGGGGTGAATGGATAGATCAGTAAGGATGGGGATATGTATGATGCGGGAGAGAGCAAGACACATGAGAAGAAGAAAAGCCCGAAGTACACATCCATCAGGTTCCTATGACCAAAGGAATTGACGTTGAACGTTTATATTTGAAAAAAAAACTTCTTAAAAAAAACAAATACATAACCACGACATCAACGCATTACAGCAGCATAGCATTCGGCATTTTATTGATATGGGCCTCTCTCATACGGATATGGAGAAGACCAATCAATGGAATTCCAAAATTAGATTTTTTTTTGTTTTTTTTTTTCTTTTTTGCTCCTTTCCCCCCTTTCTATATAACTCGTCATAGAGCAGAGAGAGAAGAGACAAGACCTTCTTTTCCCCTTACGGATCTCAACGTACACAGCAAATCGCTATCAAGTGCGTATGTGTATGTGTGTTCTTATGTTCATCAAACAAGACATGATTTGTCTTCTATTCAAGCAAAAATCTCTCTCGTGTCCTCCCTCTCATGTTTTGAATTATTCTGTCCAGGGATTTATCATTTCCCAAATAAACCCGTAATACAACAAGTCCCGTAATGGCGATGGCGGTGACGGTGATGGTATCCAGTAGCAAGCGACAATGACCATAAACGATCAACAACAAGAGGCCAACCCGCGATGATATACAACATGGAAAACCCACTCCTTCAGTCCAAGACAGAAAATCCTGCCCACGCAGTATCGTGCCATGCAATGCAAAAAGAGGAAATAAACAAATACCGCCAAACCCAGTCCAATGAACAGAGTTCTCCTCCAAACAGATCATCTCATCTCATCTTATCCTATCCTTCCTTCTTCCTCCTCTCTCATCAATCTTCCCATCCCCCATCCCCCTATCCCCTCAATCCCTAATCCCTCTCCATAACCGCCGCCACCCGTCTCGCCACCTCCGCCTTGCTAACCTGGGCGTCCGTCTCGATAACGACATTCTCCCGCTTCCCGACGACCACGACGCGGACCCACTCGGGCGCGACCTCGGCGGCGAGCAGGCGCACGCACGCGGCCCCCTCCTCGCGCGAGATGCCCATGCGGAACGAGTCCTTGAGCTTCTCCACCATGGCCGCCATGGGGAACGAGACGCGGCTGCCCGGGTCCGAGCTGGCGCGGCTCAGCATGCCGACGAGCGAGGCCACCTCCTCGACGCGCTGGAGCGCCGCGCGCCGCGCGAGCTGCGCCGGCGAGAGGCCCGCCGCTGCGAGCGCCGCCTTCTGCAGCGACTTGTGGCGGATGCGGTCGAGGAGGCTCATCTTGGGGCCGGAGGCGTTGGCCATGGGTACGTCGCCGGCCGGGGCCGCGGCGGGGGTCTGGTTCTGTTTCGGCTGCGGCGGGGAAGAGGAGGAGGACTCCTTCTCCTGTTTCTTGGCGGCTAGGCCGGATTTGAACTCCTCGAGGCGCTTCTGGCCCTTGGCGAGGACGGGCGCGGCCTTGACGACGGACTCGCAGAGCGTGACGGGGGCTTTGGGGAGGGTGGCTGCGAACGCGGATGCGTCGGCCGAGGTGCCATTGGCGGTGAGATATTGGGTCCAGAGGGAGCGCACGTTGTCGGAGAACTGAGCGTTCAGCTTCTTCTCGTCCAAGGGGCTGGAACCGTGGGCCGGGTCGATCTCGATGCAGACCTTGCCACGGCCATAGTTCAGCAGGGAGAACAGGTTTTTGCTGTCGGGCCGCGAGGTGCCGTTGAGGACTCCTATGCAGATGCGGACCTCTGCTGCCGTGACCTTCTTCTTCCCCCACGCTCGCGCGATGTTGGGACACAGGACGCGCAGGTCCGCGGGCACGTCAGTTCCATTGTGGGCGTAGTGAAGTGTCAAGGTCTTTAGGAGAGCCGAGTGGAGACCAATTAGGGAGAGGACCTCGTCAAGGAGTCGGTGAGGGTTTGCTGGCTCGTTGTCCGACACGTCAGGGTCGGCAATCGAAGTGTTCGCGGTAAGAGGCGAAGAGCAGCGGGAAGGCGAGGACTCGAGTCGAAGCTGCTTGAGCAGTGAGCCAGTGTCGACAGCAGACTCGTCGGAACCAGTTACGCTGGGGCTCCGCACTCGCTCTCGCGGTGTGGGTTCGGGCTGGGCCTTCTTGGAAGGACGACCACGGCGGCGCTTTGTGGGGTGAACGGCGGCTGTTGCGGCCTTTGACGGTGTTGATAATGGCAGGACAAGCTTGCCAGGTCTTTCGTCGGCAGAGGAGTCATCGTCGACAGTTGCAACGGCCTTGCGCTTGCGTGAGGCGGGTGTGATGGCCTCTAACTTCACATCCTTCTTAGGGGTCGAGGTCTGCTCCTTCTTGACACCGGGGTTGCTAATAGTCTTGGAGACGCGGGCGAAGCTGGCGATGCTTGACGACGCGGGTTGTTGGGTCGGAGTGGCCTTGGGCTTGGTCGAAGCCTTCCGGCGCTGCTTGATGGCAGGCATGGTGATCACAATCTACAATCGGTGGTTAGGGAGATCACGATGGGTAAAGCTTGGTTAAGCTGTCACGGCGGGTGGTTTCCAATCCAAGACTGGCAGAAGTTGGGGCAAGTGAGACACAGAAAGTCGAAGTTGTATTTGCCGGTCAGTGAGGGTTGATGTTAGAAGCAAGAGCTCACGCAGCCCTGCAGCAGTGGGACATTCCATATTAGAAGGAGGCTAGCGGGAAAACAAGAGTCGCGACCCCACGCGTCTTGGGAAAAGCGCGTAAACCCACTCCTCAGCACGCGACTTTGCGATGGACGCGTAAATTGGGTCCGGCAGCTGGCGGGTCACACCCGAAAAGGGAGAGACTCGAGAATGCCAAGAACAGAAAACACCTGCGCTATGACCACAATCGATACCTAGGTACTTGCCGCGGGGGGGATTTAAGCTGACAGTTCATTACCTCATGTAGTCTAGGTAGTTACTTAATAGGTACCTAGGTACCTATCATTCACCTCTAACCGCAGCAGCCTTCGGAATAGATTCAGACGTTCCATATTGCTTTTTTCCCTCCTTTTTCTTCTTTTCTTTTTCCTCTTCTAATTTCAAGTTTTTTTTTCTTTCGTGCCCCTCATTTTTACGACGCTGAAAATTACGGATTACGAGTTCCGACACTTGGATCACTCCGAGGTCTTTGAAGAGAAAATCATCAATGCTTGCAAGCAGTGGACCTCCTTTTTTCCTTTTTTTTTTCTTTTTTTTTATACCAATTTCTTCTTTGTTGGGACTCACGGCAGATCGGAAATAACTCGGCAGGATTTTTGTGCTGGGGGCTTGCCCAAGAATGATTAATATATGAGGCCTGTCGGGACCCCCTTAAGTCATGACAGACCTTGCTGTCGGGTATGATTGGGTAGTAGGTACAAGTACAATTCGTTGAATCCATAAATCCATTATTGCGACAGAATGAGAGACTTTTCCTTCCAAGTCGATTCAGCAGAGCAGAGCGATGAACACCTACGTCGATGACGAAGAAACCATTTTGCTTTTCTGCCCTCCTCTAAGACGCACGCCGTGCTCCTTCGCTTTTTGTGTTGACCAAATATCTGTTGAACCCCCCTTGTGCCATGCTATTTTGTTGTTGTTGTTTTTTGCGTACCTATAACTCCCAAATGACAGAAGACCTCGCTACCAATATAGATACATGCAGACCAGTCCGTCCTGAAACGAAGCATCCATTAAGGCTGGGTGCCACAGCCACCATTGTTGAACACATGAAGTGATCAGCGATGTAGAGTGCGCTGCCACTGATCCGGGTGGAAGCTCACGGGGCTTGGCGGCGGTGGTGCTGGAACGTCCCAGTCTCGCTCCTGGATAGAACGGACAGGAGTAGCTCGACTCTTCTCCTTGGAGGCGAGGGATTCACTCAGGCTGGCGAACAGGTCAGGCGTAGTCAAGAGGCGGACATTCTTGCGCGGTGGCGTGACCGGAATCGGTGCGGCGATTTGGCTAGGCATATTGATGTGTGTGTTTTGTTTTGTTTTGTGCAGCTGATGTAAAGTGTGAGCGGTCTCGTCAAGTCGAGAGATGCAGGCGGGCGATGACTTACTGTCCGGAATATGTCTGCTGCAGTGAATAATGACAGAGACCACGAGGTTCTCGTTCTTATATGAATGGTACCAAGAAGAAAATGATATATGACTTGCAGACGGTGCTTGGCAGGGGACGTGTGGAGTGGAAGTATGCGTGGGCAAAAAGTCGGCGTCCCGGTGGAAAGAAAGTGTGGGGGGTTGGAAGAGAAGAAAAAAGAATTAGTTGAGAAGATGATGGCGGATGGGAAAGGATTCCAGGTCGTTGAAATAAGTCCCGAAATGTGTGGACGACGACGGAAAGAGCGGTGGATGTGGATGCGTGCTTGTGTGCTTGTGTGCGTTGATAGGAGGTACCTCTCAGACCCGTCGTGTGGATGCGGGTGTAAGTGACACACGGTACGCACACCAATAAGACCCGAATACCAGGCCACCCCACGGAGGCAGGTCTCACCAGAGCTGGCGACAACCCTAACGGTGCGGTATGGGACGATAAGGAGGCAGCAGGAGTCAACCCTTCAATGCTAAGAGTTCCGTCGAGGATGTTGGATGCCGAAGTTGGCGGGTAAGTGTCAGGGTTGAAGGTATCTCGGATAGGCAGGTAAAAAAAAAAAATTCAGGACCAAATCAGGGCCCAGGTACAAACAAGTACCGGAAAGGAGGGGGGTTTCGAAGATGCAAGTCGAAAGGTAAACCGAAAATGTCAAGAGTCGGAAACTCGCAGGTGGTGATGGACAAGTGGGAAGAGAGAACGAAGATGGCTCGAGGGGAGGCGGTCTGAATATTTCAGGTATTTAAAAGGCTGTTCGGCGATGGTATCCCATATTATTTACTACATGTACCTAACATTATATATCTAATAAGTACAAGTACAGGTACAGGTACAGGTACCCTCGACATGCACGCTCTTCTGGACCATGCATTTTAAAATAACACGATATGTACCTTACCTGGGAACATGAAAGACTGGGGAAGTTAGACACAAACAGCCCGCCGGCATGCTTTGACCCCAGTCTCCAGAATCCGGGGCTATTTCATATGAGACGACACTAGGGAGGACCGAGGCGTCGGGAATAGCGTACATGAGGTAATTGGGGAGGTACGTACATATGTCTGTACTCCCGGGAGGCATACATAGGTACATAGGTATAGTTAGTTTATGTACATTAGGTACTTACATTTACTTCACTTACACATTTAAAGAACAGGATAAATGAACCATCGGACGGATGAGCAAACGAGCTCAGGTAAGGCTTACACACATGCACCAAGGAATCCTCATTAAGTACCTCGGGATTTTTTTTTTTAGACAGGATCGAAACAAACAAGGCTTGTATTGATGGCCACCCAGCAACGCTATTGTTGGCCGGGAAAAGCGCACATTGCTCCTACAATAATCCCTCGCAGCCCGGGCACTACGCTCTCGGCTCGGCGCGCGGCGGCTTAGAGTCTACTAACCTGAGGTATGCAGCTGCAACTAGTGGAAATAACCAAAAACAACAATCTTGGGGGCCGTTAGTGCTGTGCTCTACAGGAATGCTTGCCAATACGACATGGACAGAAATCCTGCCTTTTCTCAGGGCTGAAGAGAGAGAGAGAGAGAGGAAATAACTCTGCGCTGGCAGGCCGGGTGTCCGTACACGTGTAAGCAAGCCTCAAAGGCTTCCCTTCAATCCAACCCCAAACATGTGTACTAGGTTAGCGTTCGTACAGATACTTACATGTGTGGATGGGATGATGGGGTGGACGGGCGGGTGGATGGATGGATGAGAGCCTATAATAAAGACAAAAATGCCCTGCAGACGATCCAGATCACGTTTTTAGGCACCCATACACGTAATGCCATGGCATATCAGGGCTGACGGGAGGCAATGAAAGGAAGGGGGATGGATAGATGAATTAAAATGACCCGAAGGACCAAAAAAGGCAATTATCCGTTCGTCGTAAGCTCCGTCGGCTTTTGAATATACCTAGGTCCTAGTCTCTGATCCTTGGGGGCCCGTTAAGACGGTTACATATAGGTAATCAATTATTAAATACAGATGTTGATGATTAATTAAGTATGAAAAGAGTCGGTTACCTCGTGGGCCGGGCCACAGCCCGATTCCCAACTTCCAATGTTCGAGGTTGACTGGTTATGTAGTTTTAGAGGTAGTGAGGTCCAACGCTTTGGGAAGAAGGAAGGGGTACGTACCTAGGGGTAAGGCTAGCAATCTTGTCGTGACTGGTCGTGATTGGGCTGCGCCGGTCTTCCCCGTGCTGCCGGACTTGCAGTAAGGCCACCGAAGGCGTGGGGTGGTGTGGGGTAAAAGAATGAAAAAAGAGTGGAATGGAAGCGTGAGAGAAGCCATGTGTACGACATGGATGATAGCAAAGTACCCAGGTACAGGTACTTTTTCATTTTTATCTAATCTGTACCTAAATATTATTTTCTTTTCTTTTCTTTTTCTTGTCTTTTAAAGTGGACACGATGAGCAGATACACACACACACACATACATTTACACATACACACACTCTCCCTCTCCCTCTCCCTCTTTCAACCACCCTGTCCCCTTCTTCCAGATAATAAGTAACCATGCAGATCAGGAACCATTCCCCGACGCCGCAATCAACAAATCGGCGACACAGTCTCGGTAATATTGATTGAATTAACTAACCGAAACAAAAAGCCGACAGAAAAACAGCCCTCGATGGAATTCATGTTATCTATCTCTCGAGCATGCCCTAGCATGATGACTACTGTCGACATAACAATGGAAGTCATGGATGAGATGCCTAGCAAGTGGAATATAGGGAGTTGTAGTACAGAACACAGTAAGCCCTCGTTTCATCCCTTTCCTAAGCTGACTTCGAGACATTATCCTGTTATCTACTGATTCTGTGCGTGTACCTGATCAGTTCGCTGGTGAACACGCCTAACCTTGGCCGTTAAGTGACTTACACGCGTACATATCTGGCACCTTCAGGCGTTACGAAAACGCAGTATATCCAGACACACCAAGCATTTCCTTTTATCAAATAAATATCTTTCGTCTGTTTCAACGAGACCACGCAGGCAGTTAGTTACCTAACATTCTCAGCGCTTACTACATAGTCTCGCCAATCATCCCCCCTCGTCATTTCCATCGCACATATCTGGCTTGTGTGGGCTTTCGTATTGCCCCCAATGTCCCCCAATTGCCTACTTACTCTTGGCTTCGAGGAACTTCCACTACTCAGATCGGTAGGATGGAAAAGGTGGTGGGTTGTGGGGGGTGCCATCACTAGCTTCTAACTACGCCTTACAGGATGCGCTTCACCACCTGTCTGACATTGACAGGGCGTATGAACTCGTAAAGCAAACCTCTTGATGGGTTGGTGGTTGGTTGGTTGGTTATTCGCTTTCCGCCCACACGCGAGGATGTGAGGCCAGCATATCCTATTGACAACCTTCGTACAAGACACACAACTACCGTCAGCGGTGATGGCGTGTTGTTTAGGCATTTGGTCTATAGTACAGGTTTCGTAATTCCCGGCCAGAGATCAGTTTCAATGCAGGTCGCGAACATCCCCCAAGACCACATTATCGTCCAAACAACCCCCTCCCCCCCCGGTCTCTCCATGACAGGTCAGATCCATCCCAAATAATAAGCCCCGGCACATACTTACCCTAATTCGCGTCAACGGCTATTTTTCCAAGTCGCCCATCCCGAAACGTACATACGCGTTCGGCCATAGTCGCCCACCCGATAATTTAATCTATCCTGCGAGAAGACCAGCCGTCTTCATTGGTGGTTTTCTGAAACCCAACTTGCGGTGAACCTACTCAAGACTGCGGGCTAGGACGTTAGAAAGGGGGAAAATAGTGCACGGCATTGAAGTAACAAAGCAGGCTGCCAACGCGATATGTGGCCATCCTCCATGTCTCTACATGGGTTAGGACCCTAGGAATTTAGTTTTCCCCGGCTGCAAGAATGGACGTTGTTCAACGTCCGGCACATCGATACTACAATAGTAAGAGAGCATCCATCACCCGTCCGATCTACCGTGCATACTATAGATGGTGAAGCATGCCAGCTTTACCTGCTAAAGAACATGCACCCCTCTAAATCAAAACGCCCCTTGCATCATACCATGCTCTTTCAGACGTCAGATTAGCTTGCTTTGAAGCAGGTGTCCTGCTCAACGATACATGATGCATAGTCTAACATGTCGTAAGCAAGCTGATCCGAGTGCCCTCCGCATATCACCTCCAGCTTATAAAGGCTGGGGTAGATATCTTATCGATTACCCCCATGGGGACGAAGTCCATCTCCTAATGGCTGCTCTTTTTTCGAGAGCATCATGGCCGCTTGTCTCACGTAATACGCCTCTAGATACCTGGTATTTGATCAAGCCTCCCCCCACGTCAACGTGGAGCTACTCCGGCAGCCTCGCAGAACGAGCTATTCGGTAGGAGACCGGTGAAGCTACCTACTAGACTATCAATATTGTACCGGCTTAGCTCAGAACGGAATCTCATCACGATCCCTATGATGATCTCAGTGGTGTTCCATCGAACGTAGATCCGGCCTGCAACAACCGACCCGCCTGCTACAGGAGATAGACAGTGTCTATCTCCTAGGAAAGCGCTGTCCCTGTTAATCCTATAACGCCCTCCTACATTGCATCTAGCTCATCACGATCATCGAATCGAGATACCATAGGGATGATGCGGCTGACTACGGTGCTAAGCAAAAGCCCGTCAGTGTTGACATGTTCGCGGCAACTAGTGGAGATATCCCGCACCGCAGTGTGTGAGATCATTTGAAATTCAACAAAACTGCAGCGAACCAAATCAGTAAGAGCCATCTTCAGGTTATGAATATAAGTTATCATCCTTAAACTATACCCAATCTCGGAGCCTATATGCCCAGTTTATCCGGTAGACATCATATGAGGAGTAGGTCGCGTTACAGGTCTGAACAATATCTAGGCATATCACCGTCGACCGAGTGAGATGTACGATGGGCGAACTAAGATAGCTGGCTAGCTGGCAAAGGGTATCCTAGCGGACCGAGAAGGACTAAGGATACAGCCAAGGGGCTGGTAGCCAGCCAAGCTGAGCTGATTCTGAATATGTGTAATGGTCAAGTAGAGACCACGTCACGCTGACCGTGTTGCCATTGGTCTGGATATGCGAGCCCTGAGATAACGAAGTAACACTATGGAGCGCAGCTTATTACCCACGCCTCCTACATAGAAAGGCGGCTCCCGGGGCATTCCCTGCAACCGGGACATCCGGAACAACCGGGACGGCCGGGACTGACCCCCCCCCCCCCCGGGTTTGGTGTTTAACCCTCCCATTCCTCCTCTCATAACAGGTCACATCCATGTTAGTAGAAATTTCTCACAAGGTAAAATAATTTTTCTGCCCGCCTGCCTGCTAACAACGGCCAGAATACGCAGCGATGGTTGTCGAGGAATCTGTCCCGCCCCTGGACCTTGTTAGATACATACCTACATATGTACCGAATAGTGCCCGCGACACAGGCGACCGATAGTGCCGGGGGTAGGTAATATGTATGTATGTATGTATGTAAGTAGATATACCGCGGAGCAAAATATAAGTATAATGATGGAAATTAAGAGGGGCGCTGTTTAGCTTGGATACTACGGGATCTAGGGCATGGAGTATACTTTTCTTTTTCTTGTTATTGTTGTTACGTTTTTAGCTTTCTTGTAATAAATAAATTTGACTTCTTTTGGCCTTCTTCTCCTTTCCCTTTAGAAACAAATTGTCTAGGTAGATAAGAAAAGGAACGAAATCGGAAGAAATAGGAGGGAAAAGAAGGTTCGGAAATAACTCCCAACTTGTTAACTTTCTACTTCCTTTCTACATTGCGTGAATCGTGACCGTCGTATGTTTCAAAACTGGTACTTTTTTTTTCGGGTTCCTTTTGACTTCCGCTTCCTTGTCCTCCTCCTACTAATTCCAACTGCCCGGAGAACACGAAAGAGCCATTATTCCTAAGCCCCCGTGAGAACGAACGAGCCCTAGCCTAGAAACCGATTTACTCCCACACTCGATATCTCAGATCCCATTGCTCGCTTGAGAAAAGCCTCAAGCAATGATGATACTATAATAGATACTGGTAGTGTTACCCCAATATTAGCTGCAGCTCTCGAGGGTCGATTCCAAACCTCGAGTAGAGTAATTTCTAACAGTATAATGGATTTTGCAAGGCTATCGAGACGTGTCGGATCTTGGGGAATTAACTAGAGAATGTGTCTATAGAAAATGTTAGCAGCTTATAAACATGGCGATTCAGAGCAGCGTTCTTATTTTTTCTTTTTGCCGTATAGTTGTATCTGCCGATGCTAGTCGCCCGGGTTCTGTGAGATAAAAGGAAGGTGAAAAATACTTATACTAAGAGCCGGGCACTAGAGAAGACTCCCATGCTAAAGAGCAGTATACCTAGTTATTTTTTTCATGACATCAGTTTTTGAACCAACCCAACCCCGTGTACGCATACACGTCGACGATAATGAAGCTATAAGCCGGCAAAAATAGTATTAGTAGTGAATAGGGGTCTGGGCGCTTGGGCATACTACAGCTACAGATATATCCATCTTAGAGGAGAAGAGAGAATTAAACAACGCCAACACGGCAGATCGATTTATCCTATCGCAAAAGTCTTAATATCCCACGATATGCAAAAAATGGCTGTAAAGTAGGCCTATCGACATCTACTCAACAAGTAAAAGCAGCAGTGACAAGGTAACGGGGGCTTGTAAGCTACTTACCTAAGGATTCTCCCCGAAGACTGCGAGATAAAGACCATTTCATGGCTGCCTACAACTATGTTGCCAGGAATTCATCTATTTCCATGTGTCTAAGCCGTGTACACATATCCGCAAAATCATATACTAAGTCCCGCATAAGTTCCAGCCTACAAATCTACTTGCTGTAAATTAAGCATATGTATACTTATATATATGTACATTTATTCTATAGCTAGTATGAACGAACACGAACTGATTACTATGAGTAACTACACACAGAGGTGCTATAACTGCACTGAGGCAGGACATCTATCAAGAGAGTGACTATACGAAGAGAGATCATTCCCGGAGAGGAAAGCAACCCGAGAAGCAAAAAGGTGACAGCAGCGGACGAAAATGTATTAGCTAGTGCGAGCGAGGTTTCTGCGGCTTCGGTACCGGTGATAACAGAGAACGAGGTGACCACCGCAGCGCTCTCTAACCATCCCAGTTGGGATGATAACCAATGGAATATCAACCGACCGAGTAAGGACTATCGGATGATTCCTAAGAGAGCTCAGGTTACTGGTCCTAGGAAATCTTCCAAAGATCGGGGAGAAAAGACGTCGTATTAACGAGGACGGGGTTGGGGACGCAGGAGGGAATGCAGCACGGGACCAAGCCGGACCGTCCCGAACACGTACAACAAACAATAACTCCTGAGTAACTTCTTCGAGTGAACACCTAATCTCACACTACATCGAATTAGGCTACGTGATTAATTCCCCGGAGACTACCTAGCTTGATATTCTACGATATAAGGGAAGATAAACATATATGGAAGCTTAAAGGAAGGATTTAACATCAAGCTCGACGGTCAGCGTCTGTTTATAAAGGGAGAGGGGTGTTTTATTTATATATATTTTATACTCACTTGATATTATATAATTAAGTATTTAAAGTAGTAATTATATATATATAATATAAAGTTTTTAATATTAAATTCTTTTTAAATCCTTTAAAAATAATAGGTATAAAGGAAAAAACTTTTTAAAAAACTATTATATAATTTATTTTTTATAAACATTTTTAATTTATTAATTTATTAAATTTCTAAGAAAGTCTTTATTTTTATTTATTATAAAATATTAATTAAAGTTTATATTTATATATACCACGTAATATTCGCTGCTTTTAAACTGTGTTAATTACCCGGTATAATAAAAGGCCTCTTATTTATTAAAAGCAATCTACGATTATCACTATATAACTTCAAGATAAGGTATCCACTTATATAGCTAGTTATTATGTTGCGCGTAAGGACTAAATAGAATTGTAGACTGGTCTCTTTATATATATACACATATAAGGTACCTTTAAATAAAACTTTATATATTTCCCATCTGTCCACACACTTCCTCTGCTCTCCTCTTCTCTTCACTAACCTGAGCCCTTCTTTAGTACAAGACAGTACAATACAATACAGGTCACGATAAAATTTGGTTGACACTGCTTATAAAGAGAGAGAGAGAGAGAGAGAGAGATTTCCTTAGTACCATGGAACAATTTCTCATTACAGCTAGAGTCCGTATATAATACCTTAACAACTTATTCACAGCCATACATAGGAAGTATATACCTGGGCAGGTATACAATTAGATACCTTAACTAAGTATAGCTATGTATGTATGTACATACCTTTAAAGGCAAGGCAACTTCAGTTTCCAATCCTATCGGAGACGTCCCCCTCCCCCCATTTTCCGCACCGGCGTCCCGCACCGGCGTCCCGCACCCGCCACAATTCCCAGCCCTATTTTCCTTCAATCTTGCAGAGCCGAGGCACCCCCCCTTTTCTGTCAAAGCCGCGGTAAGTAATCACATAACTCTTTAAGTATGACGTATCATTTTCCTCCTCCCCCGCGAATGCAGTATACCTTTGCTCTCTCTACTTTGAGGTATTAGGTATCAGGTACCTAGTTTATAGGGGATAAGACTATAACAAAAAAATCCTACAGCCTGCCAGTTTCGATGATCCTGTTTTATTTATCTACATACTACACATAATTGCTGTATAAGATAAGTACCTACCTACTTATCGGATGGAGTACTCATGTAAGGTACTTAACAGGTCCAAATGCGGAACACAAAAGCGGGGTGGGGCCGTCTACTACTAGTAGTTTAGGTACCTTAGGTGAGTACCTAAGTTCAATATACCTGAGAGTGAGGAGAGAAGAGGCTGGTGCATGATATTATTCTATTCTATTTTATTTCATTTATACAACTTTCAATCAACTTACCTCTTATACCTCTCAGATCTACGCGAGACAATATATGAGATCACAAGCGCAGTGAAAAGTCATAGTACCTACCTACCTACACAATGACGACTCCGGCCCAAGACTTACCGATTGTGCTATACCACTATCACCTCTCGCCCTACGCGCGAAAGGTGGTATGGTATCTAACGCTGCGCAAGATCCCCTTCTCGCAATGTGTAAGTCCATCATCTTATTTTCATCACACATGACCTTACGTACTCACCACACTTACTAGCTCCAACCCCCGATCCTCCCCCGTCCCGACGTCGCCGTCCTCGGCATCGCCTACAGGCGCATCCCATTGATGTCTATCGGCCGGGACGTGTACCTGGACACGCGGCTGATCCTCGCTAAGCTGGAGCAACTCTACCCGCCGGGCGCGTCGCACCCGGGGCTTCTCAGCGCAAACGACCCGGATCGTGACCGCGCGCTAGCGCACCTACTCTCGCAGCGTGCTGCTGCTCTCTTCACGCGCGCCGCACAGTTACTTCCGGCGGCCCAGGTATCGAACCCGGCCTTCGTACGAGACCGGGCGGCCCTAATGGGGATCGATGCCGACAAGCCGGAAGGTCTAGCGGCGGCGCCCCTGGCGCCAGCGAATCTCGCCAAGCAGCGGCCGGGCGCGCTCGTCGAAGCCCGCGACGCAGTGGCCTTTTTGGAGGAGACCTTGCTTGCGGACGGGCGGGAGTGGATATCCCCCATCGAGATGAAGGTTGGTGGCGGTAAGATGAATAAGAACGGCCCGTCGCTGGTGGATATAGAAGCCGTGTGGCTTTGGCACTGGCTGAATGGCATTCCCGAGGCGCTGTCACCAGAGGTGATTGGCAAGGATTCATTTCCAAAGGTGTTCGCCTGGATGGACAGGTTCGATGCCTTCTTGAAAGAGGGGACTAAGGAGCAAGGCGCACCAAGGACGCTCGGAGGTGAGCCGGCAGCGGAGTTGATCGCGCGGGCGTCATTCGCGGAGCCGGAGGGACAAGTGGACGCAGCCGATCCCGTAGTAATCGCCGAGGGCTTCGAAAAAGGACAGAGCGTGCTGCTCTGGCCGACTGATTATGGGTTCTTAAATAAGGACAAGGGCCAGCTCGTGGGCATGGACAAGACTGAGTATGTCATCGAGACGCAGAGCAAGTTTGGGAGCATCAGGGTCCATGCTCCGAGGATTGGTTTCAGGGTTGGCAAAGCTGGCGGCGGGGCGGCTTCTAAGATGTGAGACCGTGTGGGAACGAGCCTGATATCTTTCAGGGATCACGGACCATCTTCCCGCAAAGAATTTATGGACCTCTCGCAGCTAGACATGCTCAACCTCTCGGATGGAGCCCATATATGGTCCTTTGAGAGAGCGCATACGTATGGTCGATTCGCCAGTGCCCACTTAGTATAATGGCGTGTAGCTGAGGGTACGACAACGTGGACTTTGCATACTCATGGGATAAGATAACATGGCGATTAATACGTGGCCGGTGGATAGTCGTTTAGCTACGACGTCCGTCCACACGGACATAAGCACCTCACGAGTTAGCCGCAACACGTATACAATAATTGGACATTGGGGGTCTTGGGCACGATACACCTATGCCTCACCGAGGCGAGTTGACTATAAGTTCCATACTTACCTTGAACGGTATTGGCCAGTATATATTTAGTTGTGTTTATTATAGAATGCATCGTCTGGAACGTAGGCGAGTGTGCTGATACGACTAGAACTAAACGGGACCCAGAACATCCATTTTAGGCTTCTGATGCACCGTCTGATTGGGCAATATTGATCTGGAGCCATTGGGTATTTTTTCCGATGGGAGTTTCTGCTCTACCGGGTCTTAGGTACTACGTGCAACATTGCTGTCCTTTTGGTTGGGTATGTCACCTCGATTGTGAGATAGGATGAGGCGAAGCAACCATACGCAAACGCCGGAGGATACTCCTGGACTGGTAGGGCGGGCAGGACGGGCAGGTAATCCTCGTGGAATAGATGCTAGCGTAAGAAGGCTTTCCTTGCGTCTCAGCTATCTTCCTGCGACTTGGATTGGTAGCACGGCAGTGACACGGAACAACGCCACATGCTCTGCCGTCTGTACACTACCTTAAGCTTTGAGCCTCGAATGTACAAGCAGCCTCTCCGCTGGGAGGGGCAAAGCCAAGCATGCGTCATCAGGGAAGACAGACGTGTTTCCTCCTGCGCGCCATTGGAGAGCGGGAATAATCATCTTAACCGGGGAATCGTAGCGACACCGCCTATGCAACTGGAACTGACTCGAGCATGCCAATTTGCTGTAGATAGGATCATGCGAATGCACAGCTGAAGCAGCTTCACGAGGCAGATCTGCATCTAGCGACAATTCACCCACGATCTGAAGATGCGTGTCTGTGGTATGTATGCACGGGGTTCGGGGTTATCTGTGGTTTCTTGGGCTAGTGGAATGATGGGACAAAGTAAGTATGGGGCTAGAGGAGGACCCAGAAAAAGAAAGAAAAAAAAAGAAGAAAAAAAAAAGAGGGAGACAGTCTTCAGGGAGCGGGCTTGACACTGGGTGAGAACATTTGACGTGCGCTTTATCAAGCAATGACGTAACATTATCGCGCCCCGACCACCGTCCAAGCTTGCATCCTTCAAAAATTTTCTAATCATGTACCGTTATCGATGTTAAGAGGATTTCACGATTTGCACCGATTCCACACATGGGCTGCAAATAAGAAAAAAAAAAAGGTCAATTGAAAAATCGAAATCCACTAAAACAGACAACCAGCTAGAGGGGATAATCCAAAGCAAAGGAGTCTGCTACTTATGGCTGTCTTCCGTCTAATAAGAAGGCACACGTAGGTATGCACACTACTGTACCTTTCATACGATCCTCGTATGAGTGTTTTGGAGCGATGCACCGTACGTGAAAAGTCAAAAAGAAAAATATAGAGAATAGCAAAGGGGGTATGGCAGGGTGTATTCTCTGGTGTGCATGGGCTCTCTGGCCTCGTGTGTCGGTTGCTCATTTGTCAGACGCGCGATGCTGGAAGAAACGCTAAATGGCCAAATACAGGGTGTATGGCCGTCCGGAGCCTCTGATTCGAAGAGAGGGTGGCCCATCTAATCTTCTTTCGCCACCTCCAAAAGAGACAGGCCCTGTACAAAGCGTGCAGGCGACACCGTATTTTGCGTGACGATCAGACTATCGGCTAGTAAGTCCTGCTGTTTTCGACTAGTTTCGTCCTGATTTGTTTTAGTGTAGACTCGATTTTATATCCACCATCTTTTCTTTTTCTTTTTTTATCTTCATCCCGGACCTCGACCTCGTTTTAGCTTTTTTTGCTCTCTTGCTGTCTCGTCTCATCGCGATCTCCTTCATCGACAAGTTACCTGGTAGGTCAATTAAAGTTTTCACCCCTTCGCATTTCTAATAAAATGGACGCTAGCCAGTCAGTTGGTCAGTCAAGTCAGCTAGCATTATTCAGGAACTCTGCTCCGGTCAGGCGTATACATCATTACACCAACACCGGTAGTTGCTACTTGACCGCGATTCGATTGATTAACATATTTCGTCCAATGGTTTCTCGCGATAACACGTTTTATATGTTTTAAACTAAGGAAACGTTGAACGGGAGATGACAGACAATTTCCATTAGCTCGTCGCTAATGTGTGGTTAAGCAAGGTACTTTATCTAGATCATTATTAATACAGAAATAAGAAAGAAAGAAAATGGAAAAGAAAACTTCGGTACGTTTGACAAGCTTTCAAGATTGTGCCTATGGACAATTAGATCGGGGCTTGTCTCTTTTGAATTTTCGATGATGGCGTAATTCGGTAATGATGAGTGAAAGGTTAGGTACGTACTGCCTACCTCCAACTTTCCACGTCTTGACTTTTGCATCTATGTAGCCTCCTCCGTTTTTGGAATTAGCCTGTTTCTTTCAGCGATTTGGTGGCTGTCGAACGAAAGTTATTTCCCCAATTCGGCGTCCCGGAAATGATTTAACACCTGCTGCTTCGTTGGTGAAAGCAAGTAGTATGTGTGAATAATGAATGAAGGAGCAGTTGTGGGTAAACGAGGGAGGCTTCTAAAAGTGAATGAGAGGTAGGTAAGAAATAAAATAAACCAGTCGGGCTTAGTTCCAGCAGCCGTGGACCGGGCGTGCGGTGGTTTCGCACTGTGCGAGTACCTAGGGATCTGCAATCACGTCTTGCATCAGCTCATTGGATGACATGTCGATTGGCCCCTGCGCGCCCAGCCCACCCTTCGGCTCGCAGGCCAATTTTTTTCGGGGGGCTTTACGTCTGCTGTGCCTGCCTTTTCTCCCAAAAACCACCCCTTATGTCACTTCTTCCCTCATGACCTCATCGCAACAACTCTCGCACATTTTCACCAGAGCATCGAACCATCGGAAGCCTGCCACACGCGCTATTCTGATAGAGCTTGGCCTATACCGTCACCGGTGTTAGTCTAGAGTTGCCACAAAGCCCTGCAGTGCCCTATCTCCCAGAGGTAGTTTGCCTTTTTTCCTTTGTTGCAAGCTGCCTCCCAAGGAAAAAAAGAAGACTGTGCGTCAGCTGTCGTTACATCATATTCCTTCCCCAAACCACACAGCGCCCACAACAATAAAACCAACTTCGTCATCGTCGTCACCATGGCCCCTACCGAGCCAAAGCCAACAGCCAACCCTTCGTCAGGTGAGCTCACCACCCGCTAACCTATCCCACCGTGTCCTCGCCGACAATTGCTTTGCTTCCACCGTCGTCATCACCATCCTCATTGTTGTTACTGCCATTCTCGTCGGCCTGGCCTGTGCTTCGTTTTTTGCTCTGCTGCCCCCAAGTCACAATGAATATTGTTGCTGACTGTCGTCATCCTTACCAGAAACCATCAGCGACAAGAAAGCTACCGAGGTGAAGATCGAAGCCAATTCCAACGAACCCACCCAGCCATTGGCACCTCCCCCCAAGCCCAGCGAGCCTAGAGATTACTTCAACAGCCAGCTAAGCCTGGAGCCGAATCCCTTTGAACAGTCCTTTGGCACCGGAGGAGGCACGGTGGAAACCCCCGGCGGAACCAAGCTGCCCAGCGTGGCCGCTCTAACATCACCCTCGTCGTTGCTCCCGGGGAACGGGAACACGCCTTTCAACTGGGGAGGCGGCTCTCTTAGGACGGGACCGCTCAGCCCAGCCATGCTTTCCGGCCCGGCGAACGACTACTTCGGCGACACATCGCACACCCTACGCGGTGGGTTTACGCCAAATGAGAGTTCTCTGCGAACTGGGTTGACACCGGGTGGCAGTGGCTCTATGTTCCCTGCCCCGAGTCCCAACTCCCAGGCTCTCTTTGCTCAACTAGCTAGTGGTGGTGCAACACCGAGCACACTCGATTTCCACCGGACGGCCATGAGCGCTGCTGCTGCCAAGGCCAACCGCGAGAAGCCCCAGACCGCCCAGGCCGGCCCGGCCCCCACCAGCGCAGCGACCACCCAGGCACCGGAGACCAATGGCGTGGCGGTGAAGACGGAAGCCAAACCAGCTTCGGGTGCTTTTGATCCTCACGACAACGATGCTGCCAACGGTCTGTTCATGCTAGCCCAAGGCGCTCAAGGGCGGAACGGTGCGCAACAAACTCAATATCCCGTAGGTGGTAGCCAGCCGGTCCATGCTCACCCTGCGCCGCCACCCACAACCCAGGCCAACACGTCGCCCCAGATGAACGGCAACGGTATAGCCCCCCAAGGTCCGGCCCGCGGAGTTAGTGAAGCTGCGAGCGGCGTCTCGGAGGAGAGTGAACCGGCCAAGCCAAGTACGAGAGGAAAGGGCAAGCGGAGTTCTGGCGCCGGCTCTACGAATGGACGACGGAAGGCTGATGATACGCCCGCGAAGCAACCTGCTCACAAGAAAGCTAAAACAGCAGCATCAATCAACGGCAATGATGAGCCCTCTTCGGACGAAGAAGAGGATGATGATAAGATGGGCGGTGACAACCATCCCAAATCAAAGATGACTGATGAGGAGAAGCGCAAGAACTTCCTCGAACGCAACAGGTACGACAGCATGATTATCTTATATGATAAGACTCGAACTAACGTGTTTACAGAGTGGCTGCTCTCAAGTGTCGCCAACGCAAAAAGCAATGGCTGGCCAATCTCCAAAACAAGGTAGAAATGTTTAGTAGCGAGAACGACGCATTGACAGCGCAAATATCCCAGCTGAGAGAAGAGGTGGTCAACCTCAAGACTCTCCTCCTCGCGCATAAGGACTGCCCAGTTACACAGCAACAGGGACTGCATGGAGCTTTCATGCAACAGGCCATGGAGACGTACAACCCACAGATCAACCCATACGGTATGGCAGCGCCCATCCCCAACCAACCCGTAATGGCGGGTCAGGGAGTGCAGCGACGGTTTTCATAGGATGACGGCAGCGCCGCTCCCGATGACGTCGGTGTCCCGAAAGACACAAACAGCTATATATAGGTGATCGCATGCACGGGTTATCCAGGCGGGGAACAGAAAAATCGCATTGGGTTTAATTAAAAGTTTGGTCATTGGGGTGGTCACCTCGCCGTCGACACCACTATCGGTACCTCATGTGAAGGATAATTGCCTTTTTTCGACCTTCTCACGGCACGGGGGGATGGCCGGTATACCCGAGTGGATTCGGCGCGCCTGCTGGACTCTCGTGTCTGTAATAACAACTGAGTTTTATGAGAGACGAGGCGTTTATAGGCATTGGCTGCATCGAGGCACATTATAGCCATTCGGAAAAACCCTCTACGGTGTATTTCTTAAAGGCTACTTCGTTGTACGTATCGTGATGGCAGGGCATACACATAAAAAGCGGTGTTCAGGCTGTTCGGGTTTAGTGCTTCGTCTGCTTTGACCGGGCGTTCAAGGGGAGGGTTAGGAAGAAGAAAGACTATGGGCCGCACGTCGCGCTCCCCCTTCTCGGAAGAATCTGGCCTTCATTTCGTACGTTTATACTACTAGGGAGCTGATATACGCTAGCTGTCCGCGTCTTAGGGGATAGGAACATTGATCGATGATTTGGCCAAGTCATATCGTGCGTGATAGGTATCCGTTATCGTGACTGTGAAGTGCTATGAAGTGCTATGTAATAATCTTTATGCTACTGATAGAAATGGGTTGCGTAAGTATGGATCTGAGTAACATGTGCAATACCATCGGAACACAAGGTAGGTATATGTAGGCAGTAGGTATGTTACTTGGTATGGAAGGCTAGGTAGCAAGTATCAGTTCGTGGTAAGGGTTCCGGGCATATAGGTTGTGCTACCTAATTTACGTTCACCTTGCATATTTGAATAGATGTGTTGTGGATATTGTACTATGCGTGTAGTAGGTGTAAGGCTTCGATTGAGGCTGTTTAGCGGCCCCACTCAGCTGCCGGACCTGATCTCATAGGTCGGAAATAGTCCGTGCACAGACACGCATGTAAACATTAGGAGGGATTGGAAGGCACCGTTTTCGCGCCTCACCACCGACACCACGACGTAAAACCGAACCGCCCTTGGCCATCCGAAAAGCAACATCGATATTCCGTATGCCGCACCATCAACGCCGCCCTGTTCGACGACACGGTTTGTTGCAGTCGACCGAATCCTTTTGATTGACGCGCTTTATGCCCTCCAGATTGCGTAATACGCTCGAGCTTCCCTCCCGCCACGATCTGCGCGAGCCTTCTCGCTCCCAACACACCTGACCTGAATCGATGCGCACACCACAAACCTAGCGTCCATGACTACCCTCGTGCAGACACGCCAGCCTCTACAAGTACTGAGCATGAACAATCAGCCCAAGCGTCGCAGGAGCGAGCGCATTGCCGGTAGGTCCAATTCTGCCAACTGACGAACATAGGCACAAACCTGCATCTGGAGTAGGTCGTAGAGGCTTGGTTGCTGACCTTTGCGCCCTTGACAGCATATGATGAGCAAGACGGCGATTTTCATTTCACGCGGGGGTCCAAGCGCGTGAAGACAACACAACCCGCACCTATACCGGAGGATGAGCCGGCACCAACCCCTGCGCCAGCACCTCGGAGAGGCAGACCGAAAGCTAATAAGGATCGCGAAACACAACAACCGCCGCCGCCGCCACCGCCGCCGGTGGCCTCAGCCCCGAAAAGGACTTCGAAGCGCAGATCGAGCCAGCTGGCCGTACATCAAGATGATGTTGCCCCACCACCGAAAGCTACGCGACGGCGGACGCGTTCATCTATGGAGAGGACAGTTACGGAGCCCCCAAAGGCTACAAACGGTGCCTCTAGGAGTCAACCTATCGAGGAGGAAGAGGAGGAGGAAGAGGAGGAGGAGGAGGCCGCACCCCGACTTGTGTCCCAGTCGACACCTACGGACACGGATAGGAAGGGGAGAGACAAAATCTCGGAATCCAAGAAGATTGCTCTTCCGTTTAGCGATACACCAGTCATGAACCGCAATAAAGAGATGCGGCGGAAAACAGGCGCACGCCGAAGCAGTCTAGGCATGCGCGGACGAAGGGCGAGCTCCCTGATTGAGAGCGGAAACAATGCGATACCGCACCGGGAGGTGGATGCCAGCCAATTCTACAAGCATATTGAAGCCGAGGGACTTAGCGAGCCACGGCGTATGAAGCAGCTACTGACGTGGTGTGGAGAGAGATCATTAGCGGAAAAACCACCGCTCGGGTCATTGAATTCTAATGCGATTCTAGGCGGTAGGGAAATATCCTCTAATATGGTCGCCGTTACGTACATCTTGGGAGTTTGACGCTAATGTTGCCGTTGCAGCCCGAGCGATCCAAGACCAATTACTTAAAGATTTTTCCTCGAAGTCGGAATTCTCAGATTGGTTTGCCCGTGAAGACGTACCGAGGCCTCCGGCAATAGTGAAGCCTAATCCACGGAACATCGAGCACGAAGAGAAGATTGTTGAACTGGAAGAGAGAATAAAACGGTATGGCAAAGGGGGTAGACATCTGCAGGGCTTGGTTCGACTTGCTAACGATACTATAGGCTAAAAGCTGAAAAGAGAACCTGGCAGTCATTGAGACAGCCGCCTCCAGAAATACCACCGCTCTTCACTTCATCCGAGACGAAGCCGGAAAGAATAGTACCAGACGCATCTCTCCTCGACCCAGACGAAGCACAGATGCTCGCCTCACTGACGCAGACTTCCGACTCGACGTCCGCCAGCTCGCTAATACAACAGACGCAAGCCCGGTTGCAGGCCCTACAGATATCGCTCGAGTTCAAGGTCGACCACCTAGCGGACAGCGTGCACAAGGTGGAGCAGCGTATGGCAACGGCGAGTCGGCAGGCAGACAGGGTGTTAGGTCTGAGTGCGGCGAGGCTGAAGGAGCGAGAAGAGAGGGAGCGGACACGCGCCGGTACCAAGGATATGCCCGTCATGGAGGTCCTAAGGAGTCTCGGCAGGATATTACCAGAGGGCGGGGGATGAAAAGAGGGAGAAAAAAAGCCCGCAATATATATTGGAAAATACAGATTTTCTTTTGCATCTGGTGCCGAGTCGGCGGAACAAGAGAGCAAAGCAGAGCAAACTCAAAACAAGAACACCTATTGTACATATATATCCATCCCGTGTTCACCTTTTTTTTTCCCCGACTCTTTTGTATTTGAGCGTTCTTTGCTTCTTGCCCGATTTACGTTATGAAAGGGGGGGAAGGGAGAGAAGGGGGGAAAAGGGAACATACTCGAAATGATACCACCACCACCAACACCACCACCATTACTTCTACTACTACGAAACAACAACTACAAATTACCCTGCTGACGATTGAAATGAAATTATATTTATTTGTTTTTAAGGGGGGGAGAGGAGTGAATCAAGATTAAAAGCAGAGCAAAAATAAGAGATATATTTTTCTCATGCAATTCTTACCTCTTGGCACGATTTGCTTCTCGTTCTTTTACTACGCATATATTGAGGGCGAGATTGGGGGGAGGGGGAGGGGGGTGTTTAAAGGAGGGTTTGGGGAAAGGGGTAGTGTAAAATTCGAGGGGCTGAGGGAGAAGGAGAGAGAGACGGGGGTGGGTAGGTAGGTAGGTAGGTATTTTGATGAAATATGAGCTGCATTTATGATTATTAAAATTAAAGAAAGATAGGAACCTAGATCAGCTAAAAAGCCCTTCTTTCCTTCTTTTAAATGTTGTCGTGTTTCCGAACCTCTTATCTTCACGGTCTTTTGGGTGTAGTTCTAGACGTCGAGGGATGGTCTTTCGGAGAACAGTTATTAGCTAGTAGGGGCGGATTTGGGGCAATGCGGACGGGGAAATGATGGAAAGGAAAGGGAAGGGAAGGGACATGAGGAGGGCGGGAATTGGGTAGTTGGTAGGACTGTGGAGGGAAGGGAGGAAGGGGGAAGAGGGTATAAATGAGTAGGTAGATGTAGAATTGCTTGCGTAGTATTATCATGGGGGGGGGGGGGGGCCCCCCGCGGGGGGGGGGGGGTGTTGTGGGGGTGGGGTGGGGGGGGGGGGGGGTGGGGGGGGGGGGGGTGGTGGTGGTGGG